>SNQJ01S0066520.1:82995-109532 GCA_010110895.2 Picea sitchensis
ATGGTCTCTCATGATGTATTGGTGGCAATGCAAATATGGAAAAACAACAATTTGTAAACTTGGAGGGATTATTCAAGGTACTTTTAGAATGAATTTAAATATGGTGTAAAAAGATGAAAAGTAGGAAAACAAATTAGCTCTCTAAAAAATTAACTTTTATTTATAGAATTTGTGAATAACTATGTGAAATTTGATTTTTTCTAATAGTGGTATGTTATTTTTCATTAATTTCCTTAAAAAAAATTAGAATTGTAGAGAACCCATTGTTCTAGTGCCGGACATCTTTCAAAAAATGTAATATTTATTTTATATATTTTATAAATTATGAAATTACAACGATTATCAAACACATCATTTTTTAGATTGTAAATGTCCATGTCTTCTAGTGAGACACATAATTTATTTTTAAAATGCCTAAGTTGATAAAAAGGTTATAACAGAAATACAAGTGGTAAGTATTTTAGGATTCTTATATATGTCAAGACAAAAATAGATGAAAAATAGTAAACAATATTTTTTTTTAAATTATATATTTGGAATCCACATAGTCAACTATATATGCATAGTTTCATTGACATCTATATAGCCTATAGAAAAATAACTTCAAAAATAGAGATATTGAGAAGTATTCGTAAAATTGGAGGTTTTTATGTATTTGCAAGCCAAACAACTTGTTTTTCATCCCAAAAATAAATACGAGATAACAAACTCAACAAACATGTACACTAGAGTTGTCACTCCCTGAAAAAAAAAAATTAAAATGAAAATAACATGCATGTCATTTAAGAACGCACATGCGTTCCTATTAACAAAATCTCTCTCTCTCTCTCTCTCTCTCTCTCTCTCTCTCTCAAAAGATGTATGTATTTTGGGATTCTTATATATGTCAAGACAAAATTGATGAAAAAGTAAAACAATATTTTTAAATTATTATATATTTGGAATCCACATAGTCAACTATATACGCATAGTTTCATTGACATTTGTATATCCTATAGAAAAATAACTTAAAAAATAAATAGAGAGATATGGAAAGGAATTCATTAAATTTGAGGTTTTTTATGTATTTGCAAGCCAAACAACTTGTTTTTCATCCCAAAAATAAATGTTTTAGATAACAAAACTAACAAACATGTACACCTGTTGTGACTCCCTCAAAAAAAAAATTAAAATACAAAAATAATATGCATATTTAAGAACGCATGCTCCTATTACAAAATCTCTCTCTCTCTCTCTCTCTCTCTCTCTCTCTTCTTTCTATATATATATATATATATATATATATATATATATACCCCCTACCTTTCTCTTAATACTATCCCTCCCTCCCTCTCCTCCCTCCCTCCTCCAACCACACACTCTCTCACTCCTCTCTTTATCCCTCTCTCCACTAGCTCACTTTCTCATTTGTTTTCTATCTCCCTCTCCCTCTCTCTCTCTCCTGTATGTGCCTTCCTCCTCTTCCATATTCCCACCCACTCTTCCTCTCTCTCTTTGTCTCTTTCCATGTACCCCTCTTTTTCTACCTTCCCTCCCCAACCCTCTAACACCTACAAACTTCCCTACCCTCTTGAACCTCTTCCTCTCTCTCCTCTCCTCTTTGTCTTCCTCTATCTCTCCCTCCCACTCATTCTCCTCAATCCATTCCCTCTCTCTCTTTACCTCTCTCCCATCTCCTTAAACCCTATATCCCCCACCACCCTCTCTCACCTCTCTTAATTCCTCTCCCTATATCTCTTTAACTCCCTATAGAGATGTACATATTCTTAAATGTCATGTGACATAACTTTTTTTCTAACTCTGTATTTCCCATTTATAAGAGCCTGTACCATGTGCCTTTATGTATGAGAAGTTAAATGCACTCCTGTAACCTTGAAAAATATAGAAAATGATCCCTTTCCATTTAAGAAATTCTATTTTTAACAACCTAATTCAAGTAAAAAGAAGAGTATTTCCAAAAAATCTAGAAATTTATCCATTCCATTTGTACCTTGGTCGGCTCTTTTACCCATAATAATGAAAAATGAAGAGTATTTCCTAAGAATTGATCTTAAACATTAAATGTAGAAATTTTTTCCTTAAAAAACATCATGTTACAGAAGAATTTATTCTAATGGCATGTTTTTTATTCTTTTCAAACACTTTGAAATGGTCTGTTCTGTTTTGACCAAACAAACTATTCATCTCTTTAAATTATAAAATAAAGTACAGCACTGGAATTTATTCTTTAGCAAACGAAGTTTCTTTTTGATAGCTGTAATTTCAAAGCTTATGAAGTTGATTGGTTACTCATGCCATAGATTCTTTTCATATATATATAATGCCAAAATGAAATTTTCTAAAGCCAAAAATAAATTGATGAATAAAAGTTATGGCATATTAGTCCTATCCATAACACCCCAAAGTGGCGACCAAATGACACACACATGATTTTCTTGATTTTTAAGAAAGAAATTGTCTAAACTATTTAATATCACCTACTAATTTCAACTGATTCCACCATCACACCACACGTCAACAAACCCTAAAGTCACCTTGAGAATAAAGTATAATTTGTATTATTCATTACTTGTACATTTATATTATATTAAGTTTTTAATAATTCCATGAGTTTTGGAATGTGATGGTCCAAATACTTGTTAATGTAATCGTAATTCGAAATGCATTATTTTAGAATGTGAAGACAATGATATCACTCTTATGTTTTGTAATTGATTGATATTTTCTTTTACAAAGAAGCACAATTTACACTTTAGATGTGAAATACATGCAATAAAAGAGAATAGTGAAGAATTGTTATAGTTAAGGAGAGTGAAGAGATGCTATAGTTAAAATTTTGCAGAAAATTAGTTGAAACCCAACAATTATGTATTTCCAAATTGTGTGACTAACAACTGAATGGTGGTGGCAGGAAATTTTAGGTTTCCAACTGCGAGATAGGTAGAGGGAAACTTTTCCATAACTAAGTTGTAGAAAAGTGTGGAGGAAATAATGAGCTCTACAATTTGCATTGATAATAATTCCTTTGTATCCATCCCCGCCATATTCATGACCTTGGTTTCCAAGATCAATCCATTAAAGATAAACCTCTAGAGCATGGGATGAATGAGGCAATGAAGCATGAGTGCCCATGACATGAATGCTTATAAAAAATTTCACCAAAAACTATATAAAAGTTCCCACACACCATATATAGGGTAGTAAGCCAATGATGGTTTCTCATAACACATTAGTGGCAATGCAAACATGGGAAAACAAAAATATGGCAAGACAAATACATCTAAAGACAAATAAGAAAAGTGTATGGTTTTCTTCATCCATTATCTATGTAAAAATAGATTCCTAATGGCTAACCAACAATCTACAATTATTGTCCTCAATCTCAGATCTCATCCATCCTCCATTTCCATGTTGATTTTATTATTTGTTGATTTTGGTCATTCAAACACAATCGTCGACTATTCCCTGAAGTGATTAAAATAGACAAAATATAAAGGACAAATAGTAGGTAAAGGGCGTATGGTTTTCTTCATTCAATATCCATGTAAAAATAGATTCCTAATGGCTAAACAACAATCTATGATTATTATTGTCCCCAATCTCATGATCCATCCATCTTCCACTTTTGCATTGATTTTATTATTAGTTGATTTTGGTCATTCAAAGACAATCATCGACTATTCCCTGAAGTGATTAAAATAGAAAAAAATAAAAGGAAAAATAGGTAAAGGTGTTTTCATTCATCTATAAAAAAAGATTCCTAATGGCTAACCAACAATATATGATTATTATTGTCCCCAATCTCATGATCCATCCATCTTCCACTTTCGCATTGATTTTATTATTAGTTGATTTTGGTCATTTTTGGGTCATTCAAACACAATCGTCGACTATTCCTCGAAGTGATTAAAATAGACAAAATATAAAAGACAAATAGTAGGTAAAGGGTGTATGGTTTTCTTATCCAATATCTATGTAAAAATAGATTCCTAATGGCTAAACAACAATCTATGATTATTATTGTCCCCAATCTCGTGATCCATCCATCTTCCACTTTCACGTTGATTTTATTATTAGTTGATTTTAGTCATTCAAACACAATCGTCGACTATTCCCTGAAGTGATTAAAATAGACAAAATATAAAGGACAAATAGTAGGTAAAGGGTGTATAGTTTTTTTCATTCAATATCTATGTAAAAAATAGATTCCTAATGGCTAAACAACAATCTATGATTATTATTGTCTCCAATCTCGTGATCCATCCATCTTCCACTTTCACGTTGATTTTATTATTAGTTGATTTTGGTCATTCAAACAAAATCGTCGACTATTCCCCGAAGTGACTAAAATAGACAAAATATAAAGGACAAATAGTAGGTAAAGGGTGTATGGTTTTCTTCATTCAATATCTATGTAAAAATAGATTCCTAATGGCTAACCAAAAATCTATGATTATTATTGTCCCAAATCTTGTGATCCATCCATCTTCCACTTATGCATTGATTTTATTAATCATTGATCCATTCAAACACAATCGTCGACTATTCCCCGGCGATTAAAATGTGACAAAATATAGTTGACAAATAGTGGTAAAGGTGTATGGCTTTTCCATTCAATATCTATAAAAATAGATTCCTAATGGCTAACCAACAATCTAAGGATTACATGTCCCCAATCTCGCATCCACCATCCATCTCCAATTGCTGACGTATTATTATTAGTTGATTTTGGCTGTCCAAACACAACTGAAATTATTCCCTCAAGTGATTGTAAAATAGACAAAATATAAAAGGACAGTAGGTAAGGGTGTATGGTTTTCTTCATTCAATATCTATGTAAAAAATAGATTCCTAATGGCTAACCAACAATCTATGATTATTATTGTCCCAAATCTTGTGATCCATCCATCTTCCACTTTTGCATTGATTTTATTATTAGTTGATTTTGGTCGACTATTCCCCGAAGTGATTAAAATAAACAAAATATAAAGGACAAATAGAGGTAAAGGTGTATGGTTTCTCTATTCAATATCTATGTAGATTCCTAATGGTTAACCAACAATCTATGATTATTATTGTCCCCAATCTCATGATCCATCCATCTTCCACTTTCGTGTTGATTTTATTATTAGTTGATTTTTGTCCATTTAAACATATTATTAGTTGATTTTGGTCCATTCAAACATAAGAGGATTGCTCTTAAATTCTCTTTGCATTTCTTTTGTTTTGCTGCCAAAGTTTATCATCGTCTCTACGACCTCTCGGCTTGCGCGTGGGAAAATGAGCTACTCCCTTCTCATGCTGCTCCTCCTTACCTCTATTATTTCTTCCATCCCTCCTCCATCATCCTCTTTAAGGTAGCTGGCGATTATCCATCTTATGAACACTGCGCTCCTCACACTTGTGGCAATTCCACTATCCAATATCCCTTTGGAATATGTGGCCTTCTAGATGCTCACTGTGATGAAGCCAATCAGACCATTCTAAGTACCCAGTCTAGTATGGAACACCCTATTGCGGAAAGTTGGAGAGAAGTTGAGATATCACAAAATCCTCTTGACTTTTACCCAAACACTTCAAATCACTCATACTTTGATATATATATATATGTATTAGTTATGATTGGTTATTAAAAACTGGATTCTTCAATCTTTCTCATGCATATATGGTCGGAACAATTGTTATGCTTGCTTATTTTTTATATTCTAATTACCATTTCAACTTTATTTCCAGCTATATTCTTTGCAGTATGTGCTGTGTTTAGCATAGTAGTTGTTTCTTGCATAATGTTTCGTCGTCAAAGTTGTTGTTGTCAGAGGAGTTCCAGTGAACAGCAGCAGCAGAGCATTCGAGCTTTTATGGAGCCTGTTGATTCTAGACCTCCCTTGGTTGAAAATTTCTTAAATTATTATTCCTCACAAGCGCCTGCCAGGTATTCATATAGTCAGATTATGACTTACACAAGCAATTTGGAACAGAAGGTTGGTAAAGGAGGTTTTGGAACAGTCTATAAAGGAAAACTTCCCAATGGACTTCTAATAGCTGTGAAGATTTTGGATGAATCGAAACAGAGTGAGCAACAATTCATTGCAGAAGTGGCTACAGTGGGGACGACCAGTCACAATAACCTGGTGCGCCTATTAAGCTACAGTTGTTCACGATCCAAAAGAGCTTTGGTGTATGAATACATGGTCAATTGTTCTCTGGACAGGCATATTCACGGAGACCATAAGGACGAGTTGGATTGGAAGCACTTGTTTTCAATTGCCGTTGGTACAGCTCGGGGCATTGCATACCTACATGAAGACTGCAGAAATCGCATCTTACATTTTGACATAAAACCACACAATGTTCTTCTTGATGACAATTTTGCCCAGTTGCAGATTTTGGTCTAGCCAAAATATCAGATAGAGAGGAAAGCCACGTCTCTGTTGTTAATAGAGGAACACTAGGTTACGCTGCTCCAGAGATGTTGTCAAGGATGTATGGAGTTGTCACTGATAAATCTGATGTTTATAGCTACGGTATATTAGTTATGGAGATGGTTGGGAGAAGGAAAAACATTGATTTTGACCATCTGGAGAGTAGATCAGCGAATTCTTCTATGCAGAGTGGGCTTTTAAGCAAGGGCTTTTAAGCAAGTGGAAAAGGGTGACTTTGGAAATTTAAGAAAAGGGAACATGTCAGATGAAGACCAAGGCATAGCCAAAAGGTTGAGCTTAGTTGGACTGTGGTGCATTCAGTTCAAGGCATCTCATCGTCCCTCGATGAGCAAAGTCGTCCAAATGTTAGAAGGAGACGTTGAAATTACCACTCCTCCATTCCCATTGCCTGTTGACACACCTCTGCAGAGATATTCTTCTTACCAATCTTCTTCAACTTACGCTTCAGAGATTCAAATGGCAAATCCCACCAGTAGTCAGAATGCTGAAACTTCCAGGTAATGTAATACAGAACATAGCATACCAGAAAATTATACCTGAAGATCTAGAGAAGTTTTCAATTGATTCCATTCAACAAGATGTTCTCTGTATAGGGTCTTGGTTTATTAGCTTCAATCAATTTCAAGAATGTGTGTACAAAGAAATAGTAGTAGTATTGTTTTATTGTTTCTCAATATTTTAGAGAGCGGAATGCTCCTTCCTTCATTAGCTTTTTAATAACACCTCAATCTCTGTTAGCGTATTTAATAATATTCTAGTAACACCTCAATCAAAAGTGTCTACTACACTTGTTGGTATATTTTATAATCTCTAACTCATTTTCAAAATCTCCAACCCATTCTAATAACCTCATTTCAGGTGTATGGTTGTCATTTTTCTTTGATATTGAAATTCTTTTGTGTCCATTGCTTTCATCATCAAATAGCACAAACTTCAGTAGACTTTTTTTTTTCCAACAGAAAAATTACTCAATTATATAGTTATAATATAATTAAAACATGTTATTATATATTTTCCATACATATTCAGCCCTCCCATAATGCTGAAAACTTTTAAAAGACAAGAGTTGTCTCTGTTGATTCTTTCAATACACAAACTGAAATGAGTCATGAGCATCCCATTACAAACAAAAAGAAAGCTACAGTGCAATTCCGATATTCACCTATACAAAAAGGATTTCTAAAATAAAACTATTTTTGTTTGTGGAAAGTTCAAACAGAAAATTTACAAGCAAAAAGATTTAAAAAGAGGGTAGGGCCCTCACTTCCATCTACCCAAAGATTGTATTCGATTTTCCCCTTGATTTTCAGCAAAGCCTTCTTTGAGAGAATCAGCCTCCTTGATTGTGCCTTCCTATATATATATATGTGAATAACTCGAAAGATTTTTTTGAGCTCTATAATCATGTCCTTCCAACCCACAAGTGAGGCAACCTATAGTTTCCCTTTGCCATTCAACTAGTCAATGATAATCTTAAAATCACCAAAAACCCGAAGGGATGTAATATTCAAACGCATTTCCAAAATAAGGGTAGCCCACGCTCCTAGCAACTCTTCCCTAGTGTTTGTCCCTGGGCGACAATTGTATGTCAATTAATAAATTGTGTTTTCACTTAACCTGATCAGTCCTCCTGCCCCACTCTTGTGCCTATTTATCTGTGTTTCTCCATCGAACCAACCAACTGTGGGAATAAAATATCTAGGGATGTGGACATTTCTTGGGATAGTCTTCTTCTGAAAAACTGTCAAGTTTGCTAAATTTCCAAGTATTTTGTATACAACCGAAAAGATAGAAGGGTTCCTATCTTCAAAGATTCTCTTATTTCGCTCCAACCAAACATACCAGCACACTAAGAAGGGGAGAGTGATGTGAGTTCTCTCCTTTGTAACCCAATTTTCATAGCAAGCAGTTATAGTACTTCCTTTCCAAACAATATTTATATTTAGACCTCCTTTTATCCTATTCCATACATTTTGTATGAAACTGCACTTAACAAAAACATGTACCACATATTCTGCTTCATTTGAGCATAGATGGAAAATACTAGGACCTTCCCAACCTTTTCGTTGCAATGTATCCCAAGTTAGTATTTTATTTTCTATAATTAACCAAGTGAAAAGTCTAATTTTTTTAGCGATATCCCATGTCCACAAATGTATCCTCCAACCCCCAATTACCTGGTGCAACAGCTTTTTTTTTTATCTCACAATAGACGTTTTTTTGCAGTTAGGATACCTGATTTATCTCCCCCTGTCCATATAAGCTCATCATCGAAATTGTGTAATTGCACTCCCGCTCCATTTATCTCCCTGCAATATCCATCCCATTCTGATGCCAGTTCACCTATGAGACCGAACTCCTCGCTAGTTTTCCAGTTTTCGGAAATAAAACCAGGCCTACTTTTACCTTTAGCTTGGTAGAGATAAATCAAGTTTTTTTCTTTCAGCATTGTTATAAGTTGTAGTGATAAAAAGGAGGATTTCCCCAACCCCAAAATTCTATCCTTTCCAATCATAACCGAATGACCAGACCCAGGGCTCCAATTGAGCCAATGGGTGATCAAATGTAAATACTTTTGTATATTTTTCCAGGTTTGTGAGGTGGAAGGAACTCTAGTTGTAGCCGATCTGAACTGGGAGGCGATCGAACAATGTGTAAGGTATTTATCTTTGATCACCTTATTCCATACTCCAATCTTTATCAGGACACGCCACAAGGAATTTGCAGCCAAAGCTCTATTAAAGTGAAAAATATTTCTTATCCCCCAGCCACCCAAATTCTTTGGTTTTGCTAAAACTTCCCAACTGCATAAATGAAAGTGTTGTTTTTCATTGTCTCCCAACCAAAGAAAATTAAACATTAATTTCCTGATCTTATCAAGGACCACTACTAGTATGGCAGCAAATGTCATCCAATAAACCGGTTGACATTCAAGTATTGCTTTGATTAGTGTGAAGCGGCCTCCCAGAGACAGCCATTTGTTGCACCAATGTCCGATCATTTTTTCAATCTTTTCTAGAATCCATCTCCAATCAGCAGACTTGTATGAATCAACTTTTAGGAAGTATCCAAGATATTTGAATCCCTTAGAGAGATCATCAAAATTGTACGGGAAAATTTATTTTAACTTTTCTAAAGACGCCCCTTGTATTCCAGCATATAGGAAGGACAACTTTGTCTAGTTTATCTGCAAACCTGAAGCACTACAAAAGATAATTAGAATCTATTTTATCTCCTTCCATTCCTGTAACGATGTTTTTTTCATAATAAGAAGGTCATCCACAAAAAACAAATGGAGTATATTTACTATTATGGATACCTTTACCCCCGACATATTTCCTTCACCCTTTCCTTTCTTTAACAACATAGTAAGTCCTTCCATGATTAATATAAACAACAACGGTGATAATGGGAAACCTTGTCTCAAGCCTCTACTACTCTGAAAAATAGGTGAAGTCTCCCCATTTATTAGAACTGCAAAGTTTGCAATGGTCACATGATCCGGAATGTATTTGTAGAATGAAATGATTACTGATTATTATCAAAAGATGCTTAACACAGAATAATAGATATATAGTAAAATTGGTTTCTATTCAATAAGGAAATAAGCTGAAACTATAAAATGCAACGGAAAAAAGCTTGCTAGAATGGTGGTGGATTATCTCTGAGAAGAGATGTGACAGTTGCGCTCATTCACAAGAAGATGATTGCAATGAGGCTCTGAAGGCATTTTTACAATAAACAGGAATGCCAAAAACCCTATACATCCAAAAAACATAACCCTAGGATATGAAGCGCCAAAAGTCATGTGGGCCCTGTTTGGGTAAGTTAGTACATCAACTTCCCGGGGTCGTAACTTTTGCATACAATCTTCGTTTTAGATGCATGATATCCCATTGGAAAGGTCTATCTGAGGAATACACATTTTGTTGCTACCTATAAAATTTCATTCTTACTGTGGAGAGCCCTAAAAAATGTTATTTAGGGCATCAAAACGGCCCCGCAAGTCAGGGACCCGAAAACTAGGGAAATAACTGCCAAACTGGAAAACTGCCAAAATGAGCCAATTGGAATAGGTGGGAGGCCACTGACATCCATCTGGATCAATCCTTCCCCCTTAGGAAGAAATGGTATCCATTGTGTTGATTTCCCCCATCAAATGAGGGAATTTCTGTTGAATTTGGCCCCAGGTGAGCCACTTTCCTTGGTACAGGAGTTGTTCTGCTTTAACAACTCAATAAAGTTGGATCCTTTGCTAGCGAGTGCCCTTGATCTATTTGTCCACAATATGATCAATAGATGCATGTTGTATGCAATCGGAGTTGAGTTGTGTTGGTGTCAATTGTTCTGCTATCTCTGAGGTGTCCAATAATTGCGGGAAATACGGTCGAAGGATATGCATGTTGAACACTGGGTGCAAGCCAAGGAAAGGAGGAATGTTGAGCTCGAAATAATTATCACCCACAGCCTTGGTGATGGTGTATGACCCATAACAGAGTGGGAAAATCTTTCGATGGGATCCTGTAAGGCGCTCTTTCTGTAATTTCCAAACTTTGTTGCCCACTTGAAACTTATGTGGCACGCGGTGTTGATCATGGCGTTGCTTGTACTTGTCATTGGACTTCTATAGGATATCCTAAACCTATTGGAGGATGTGATAGATCCACTCAATGAACCAGGTGACTTTGTCAACTTCAGTTGGAGCAGGAGATGAGTCAGTCAAGGTGACAGCAAGGGGTAGTGCAACATCTATGGGACCCAATGGTTGGAATCCCAACCCCACCTGAAAGGGGTTGTGGCCTATTGAGCTATGCAAGTGTCAGTTGTAGCTATGTTGAACAAAGGGGAGACTCGCATCCCATGTGCGAGGGTTCTTGGAATTATACATGTGCAAGATAAGCACGATCATTCGATTTATGACCCAAGAAGCTTCGAAGCTCAGTGAGTGTGGTTGGGGCTGTCCAGTCACGGATGACTTGGATTTTGGATGGATCCACATGTATTCCATGTTGATCAACGATGTAGCATAGGTAATGAACCCTGTCCATGTCGAAGGATCATTTTTCCAAGTTGGCGTAGAGTTATTGCTGCCGCAGGGTGTGCAGAACCTCTTGAATATGATGCAAGTGTTATGCCCAAATCTTGATGTAAATGAGGATGTCATGCAGATACACCACTACAAAAGTATTGGTGAATGGTCGCAAGATATCATCCATCATCCTCATGAAAGTGGCTGGAGAATTTTTCAAACCAAAGGGCATGACCAACCATTCAAAAAGACCTTCCTTTTACTTGAAGGTAGTCTTCCATACATCTGTATGTTCTATCGGGACCCGGTCGTAGCCAAACTTCATATCAATCTTACTGAAGTATTTGGCCCCCGTGAGATGATCAAGGAGGTCGTCAATTCAAGGAATCATGTACCATCTTCTGACTATGATTTTATTCAGGGACCGATAATCAATGAAAATTCGTTAGGTTCCATCTTTCTTATGTACCAACACGATTGGGCTCTCGCAAGGTGATGAGATGGGACGGATGTACCCCTTGTGGAGTAGTTCTTGGATATGTCGCTTGAACTCCTCATTATATAACAAATAGCAGCGGTAGACTGGCCCATTAGGCAGCGATGCGTCAAGGGTCAGATCGATGGGGTGCTTAACCTGACAGTGCAGAGGTACCCTGGTAGGTGAGAAGAATATATATGAGTATTCTTCCACAACCTTATCCACTTACTTCTGTTGTATGGAGAGGTTGGCTACAGAGATCCTGTATGTGGCTACGATCTTTGGCTCATTCTGAGAGAGAATCACGAAGAAGACAAACTTCCATGTCTGAGAGATGACCTTTCTACATTGCTTGGCAGAGATCAAGGAAATAACATTAGGTGGCACTAGCTTGGGTATCCTATACAATTTCTTGTTCAAAGTAACAATAACACTGCAAGGCATAGACTCATATACAGCATGACGTTTCCATAAATATGGTTGTCCCAAAAGAACATTACAAACTTCGAGAGGGGCAACATCACACAATACCTCGTCTTTGAAGGGCTTGATGCCCTATGACAGGCAATATTGTTGGCTGACACGAATGTCACTTCCTTGGTGGATCCATCCGATGGTGTAGGTATGTGGGTGCGGCATTGTCGGTAGGGTGAGTCGCTTGAAAACCTCTGCTAAGATGAGGTTCTTCTGGCTACCACTATCAATGATGAAGTGCAACAGGGTACCCTTCACCCACATCTATGAATGAAAAAGGTGCTCGCCTCCCTCTGGCTCATCTAGTTCACTAGCCTCAAGCTTGGTGGTAGAAACGGTAGCACTAGGTTATGTGTTAATGATTTGTCTCCCCCTTTCTGGTTTTGACTCAAAGTTAGAACCCACATTTGATACAGAGGCTTTCAACTCAACCACCAACGACTGCTTCGAGCGACAATCAACAGTGTTATGCCAGGGGCTCTTATGGAAGTCGCACCACTTCCTGGTATCTTTCTTTTTATTTCAGGTGTCCTTATTTTCTTGTGGCCTGGACTGGTTATCCTAAGGTTGTCCCTGTTTGTTATTTCCTTTTTTCTGCAAGTTGGGGCCACCCTTTCTTGGCTTTTGCTATGAGGGGTTCCGAGGCCCAAATTGTTGTGTCTTTTGTTTGAGCTTATGCTCAATTTTGATGGCATATCGATAGTTCGTGCCCAAGGATAATATGTACAGAAAATCCATTTCGGCCTAGATTTATCTATGCATATCATTGCAATACTTTAGCACCAGATGTCGCTCAAAATATTTTATACCCAGCTTGGTGCGCAAGGTATGGAAGATATTTGTGAACTTGGGCACCGCTTGGTCTCTTTCCTGCCGCAGCATGGTCCATTTTGTGTACAAGTTGTCATAACTTCCAATAGGGTAGTATTGTTCCTTAATAGCATCCCTGAAGGACTCCCGGGTGACTACGACTGTAAACAATGAGGATTCCTTTGTTTCCTTTTTCTCACAGAAATTTTCCCACCAATCTTTGACATGGACGACTTTGAGGAGCGCAAAAATAATCTTTTCTCTATTCGATAAGTTATGGACAGATAAATAAACTTCTAGCATTATCAACCATTTTTCTACTGCATCTACTTCTATCTGACCTTCAAATATAGGAATATCGAAGTTGATTTGTACCTTGAAGGGGGCGACGCCTCTGTTTGAAGAAGATGTGTCGCATGTTGGCAGTTGTCGAAGGATTTGCGCAAAACTATCCATCATCTCATTCCTTTGTTGCATGAGGGATTCCTTCAGAAACATTTTGAAGGGATCTCATGTCTCTTCGTCTTTCTTTTCTTCTGCCATGAGAGGTCATTTGGTCGTGTGAGATCTTTTGTCCTCAAGAGAAACAAGCTCGAGACCCAATTCTTTGTACCCTGACCTCGTTGGGGAAATACATTAAGAACAACAAGGAGAAGACCGCTCTGATACCACTGATCCAAAATATATTTGCAGAACGAAATGAATATAGATTATTATCAAAATATGTTTAACACAAAATAATAGATATATAGTAAAATTGGTTTCTATTCAATAAGGAAATAAGTTGAAATTCTAAAATGCAACGGAAACCAGCTTGCTAGAATCATGGTGACTTATCTCTGAGAAGAGATGTGACGGCTATGCTCATTCACAATAATATGATTACAATGAGTCTCTGAAGGCCTTTTTACAATAAACAAGAATGTAAAACACCTTATACATCCAAAAAACCTAACCCTAGGATATGAAGCGCCAAAAGTCATGTGGGCCCCGTTTGGGTAAGTTAGTACATCAACTTCTCGAGGTCGTAACTTTTGCATACGATCTTCATTTTAGGCATGCGATAGCCCGTTGGAAAGGTCTATCCAAGGAACACACATTTTGTTTCAATCTATCAAAAATCATTTCAATTGTGGCGATCCCTAAAAAAATTTGTTTAGGGCCTCAAAACGGCCCCGCAAGTCAGGGACCCGAAAACTAGGGAAAAAACTGCCAAACTGGAAAACTGCCAAAATGAGCCATTTGTAATAGGTGGGATGCCACCGACATCCATCTGGAGAAACAATCCCCCCTTAGGAAGCAATGGTGTCCATTGTGTTGAGTTCCCCCATCAGATGAGGAATTTTTTGTTGAATTTGGCCCCAGGTGAGCCACTTGCCTTGGTGCAGGAGCTGCCCTGCTTTGACAACTCGATAAAGTTGGATCCTTTGTTGGTGAGTTCTCTTGATCTATTTGTCCACAATTTGATCACTGGATGCATGTTGTATGCAATCAGGGTTGATCTCTGTTGGTGTCAGTTGTTCTTCTATCTCTGAGGTGTCCAATAATGGTGGGAAATACGGTCGAAGGATATCCATGTTGAACACTGGGTGCAAGCGAAGGAAAGGAGGAATGTTGAGCTCAAAAGAATTATCACCCACATCCTTGGTGATGGTGTATGGACCATAACGGAGTGGGCAAAGATTTCGATGGGGTCCTGTAAGGCGCTCTTTCTAAAAGTGCAACCAAACTTTGTTGCCCACCTGAAACTTATGTGGCACCTGATGTTGATCATGGCATTGCTTGTACTTGTCATTGGACTTCTGTAGGATATCCTAAACCTGTTGGTGGATGTGATGGATTCGCTAATTGAACTGGGTGGCTTTGTCAACTTCAGTTGGATCAGGAGATGATTTGACCGAGGTGACCGCAAGGGGTAGTGCAACATCTATGGGACCCAATGGTTGGAATCCCAAACCCACCTGAAAGGGGCTATGGTTAGTTGAGCTATGTAGGGCTCAGTTGTAGCTATGTTGAACATATGGGAGACTCGCATCCCATGTGCGAGGGAGCTTGGAATTATTCATGTGCAGGATATGCATGATCATTCTATTTACGACCTCGTTTTGGCCATATGTCTAGGGGTGGAAGGTCATGGATTTGGTGAGCTTGGTGTCCAGTAGTGAACAGAGGCTTGACCAGAATTTGTTGATAAATTGACTGTCCTGATTTGAGACAATGGTTTGTGGGATTCCAAAATGTACCCAGAATCGTTCAAAGAAGAGCTTGGCAATGGCCTCTATTGTGATGCTCTTCTTACAGGCGTCCAGAATCGCCATCTTAGAAAAGCGATCCACAACCACAAAAACATAGTCATTGCCCCTCTTGTTGGATGGGAGGCCCGACATGTAGTCCATTGATATGGATTCCCATGGCCTGTCAGGAGTACGAAGAGGGGTTTGCAGGCCATGTTTCTTAGTGGCCGGTTTGGAAATTGTGCAGGCAGTGGAGGACCTGATATACTTGTTGACCTCCTGTCAAATTTTAGGCCAGTAGAAATGTTTCTGCAGCATTTCCACTATCTTTTCTATGACAAAGTGTCCTGCCACCCAATTTTAGTGGGCTTCCCATATCAGCTTCGCTCGCTTTCTTGATGGAACGCAGATATGGCCCAAACGGCACAACATCTTGTCCTGAAGATGGAAATTAGAGACAATTGTGTTTGTGCCCAACATTTGGTAGGTGGTGGTGAAGTCTGGGTCTGTCTCATAGATTTGGGGCCATCCATAGGTCTCATGTCCACAAGATTCTATCACTGTGGTGAGTGTCACGATTGGAGGTCTGCTGAGGAAAGCAACGACGTGGTTGGTGCTTCTCGTTTTATACTTGAAGTTGAGGTGGAATTGTTGCAAGTACATGGACCACTTCTGATGGCAGTCATTCTGCAATTTTCCTTGTGTCTGCATGAACTACAGTGGCTTATGATTAGTGTGGATTACTATCTCCTTCCCAAGAATGTAATGTATCCACTGGCGGTAGGCTTGCACAATGGAGTACATTTCTTTGTCGTAAGTAGGGTACTTACAGACAACATCTGATAGTGTCTCACTATGATAGGCCACGGGGTGGATGTGCTAACTAGGAACGACGCCCACAACATATTTTGAAGCATATGTCTCGATCTTAAAGGGTTGTTGTAGGTCTGGTAGTGAAAGTATCGGGGATGAGCACAAGAACTACTTCAAATCATCAAACGCTTGTTGTTGGGAATGGCCGCACATAAATTTCTCCTTACCACCACCCCTGGCTACTTAGATGAGGGCCCATGCAATATGGGAGAATCCCAACACGAACCTGCGGTAGAAATTGGCAAGGCCCAAGAAGATTTGAAGCTCAGTGACTATGGTTGGAGTTGGACAGTCATGGATGACTTGGATTTAGGTTGGATCTATAATTTTTAAACCTGTTAAGTAAAGAAATGCATATATATTCTTAAGAAAAACAGAATGTAATCAATGGCTCATACACATAGTACACAGAGATTTACATAGGAAACCCTTAACCAAGAGAAAACCAACCTTCCTAAGTGTCGCACCTTTCAACTCTTCATTATATTAATTTCACCATTTACCATACAATATATACAATTTTTTTAGGTATTCCATAGCTACCAAAACCCTAATCCCTTAATCTGGGATTAATTTAGAAAACTGCTAAAAATATCAACAACAAAAAAAATTGGGGCGTTGCCCCAAACGCTGCGCATAACCGGGGGGGGCATACTTGCCCCCCCCTCAGACCCCCCTAGGAAGTTCCCAGTGCACACGACACAAAGAACAGAGGAATTTGGGATCGTTAGACACAGTTGTCGAATCTGACGCGCCCACACACACACATGCAAAGAATATAACACATACCCAACATTCTCCCACTTGTTGTTTTCTTTGCCTCCAAGGGTCCACATGATTATACAGTTAACAATCAAGGGAATCGATGCCCATTGTTACTCTACACTTGGAGAACTTTTCTGTGCTCACGGACTTTGTCAATGAATCTGCAACATTCTTCAAAGTGTCAACCTTTTCCAGCAACACCTTCTTTTCTTCAACCATATCTCGCACAATGTGATACTGAACATCAATATGATTTGTCTTCGAAAGATAGACGACGTTTTTTGCCAAAAATATTGCACTCTGACTGTCACAATCTAATCTCACTTCTTGTTGTACCAACCTAATACCTCAACACAATCTATGAAACCATACTGCTTCATTGCTTGCATGAGTGGTTGCCATGTATTTAGCTTCCGTAGTTGAGAGTGCCACTACATCCTGGTTTTTGCTCATCCAACTGATTTCTCCTCCAAATAGGTTAAACACATACCCACTTGCAGATCTTTTGCGATCTATATCTCCAACCCAGTATGCATCAACAAAACCATGCATGTCCACCACTCTATCCAATCCTGGTCTTCCTTGGTAGCACAATCCATAACTGGTAGTGCCACGAAGATACCTAAAGATCCTCTTTACTATTGTCCAATGCTCCTTCACTGGTTTTGACATATACCTGTTCAAAACTCCCACTGCATGTGCAATGTACGGTCTAGTATAGACCATTTCATACATCAAACTTCCAACTGCACTAGCATATGGAACATGGGACATGTCCTCTTCTTCTTCTTGTGTCTTGGGACACTGATCTGTAGATAACTTTGCACCTATAGGAATAGGAACCTTGATCGGTTTACTTCCATGCATATTAAACCTCTGCAATATTGTCCCAACATATTTTCTATGATTCAAACAGAGCTTCTTGTTTGCATGATCTCTTTTAATCTCCATTTCCATAATGAAGTTAGAAGCACCAAGATCCTTCATGTCAAATTTAGAGGATAGCTGTGATTTCACCTCCTTGATAACATCCATGTTATTTCCTACCAAAAACATGTCATCAACATACAACACTACATAAATGAAGTGATTGCCAACCTTCTTGGAATATACACAGTGATCAGCCCTGCTTCTCACAAATCCCAATCCAAGGATGTATGTGTCAAACTTTTGGTATCACATCCTAGGTGATTTCTTCAGACCATATAGTGACTTCTTTAGCTTACAGACCAACTCTTTATTTCCCTTCACTAAAAATCCTTTTGGTTGCTTCATGTAGATTTCTTCTTACAGATCCCCATGTAGGAATGTTGTCTTGACATCCATCTATTCCACTTCAAGATCAAAAGCAACAACAATAGATAAAATAAATCAAATAGACACTAACTTGGCAACGGGAGAAAAAATATCACCAAATTCAATTCCCTCTACCTGGGAATAACCTTTTGCTACTACCCGAGCTTTGTATTTCTCCACCTTTCCTTCTGCATTAATCTTCTTCTTAAACAACCATTTGCTTCCAACAAATTTTCTTCGAGTTGGAAACTCAACTATATCCCATGCCTCATTCTTATCCAAAACATCCATTTCTTCAACCATGGCCTTCTTCCATAGTGAAAGTATTGGGGTTGAGCACAAGCGCTGCTTAAAATCATTGAATGCTTGTTGTTGGGACTGGACCCACACAAATATATCCTTACCACCACCCCTGGCTACTTGGTTGAGGGCCCATGCAATATGGGAGAATCTCAACACGAACCTGCGGTAGAAATTGGAAAGGCCCAAGAAGATCTAAAGCTCAGTGAGTGTAGTTGGGGCTGGACAGTCACAGATGACTTGGATTTTGGTTAGATCCACATGTACGCCATGTTGATCAATGATGTAGCCCAAGTAATGAACCCTGTCCATGCCGAAGTAGCATTTTTCCAAGTTGGCGTAGAGCTAGTGCTTTCGTAGGGTGTGCAAAACCTGTTGAATATGATGCAAATGTTATGACCAAGTCTTGTTGTAAATGAGGATGTCATCCAGATACACCACTACAAAAGTATTGGTGAATGGTCGCAGGATTTCGTCCATCATCCTCATGAAAGTGGCTAGAGCATTTGTCAAACCAAAGGGCATGACCAACCATTCAAATAGACCTTCCTTTGACTTGAAGGTGGTATTCCATACATCTATCTATTCTATCGAGACCTGTTGGTAGCCAGACTTCAAATAAAACTTATCGAAATATTTGGCCCTCATGAGTTGATCAAGGAGGTCTTTGATTCAAGGAATCGGGTACTGGTTTCTGATTGTTATTTTATTCAAGGCCCAATAATCAATGCAGAGTCACCGGGTTCCATATTTCTTCTGTACCAGCACAATTGGGCTCCCGCAAAGTGATGAGTTGGGATGGATGTGCCCCTTGGGGAGTATTTCTTGCATCTGTCACTTGATCTCCTTATTCTCTAATAGAGAGTGGTGGTAGACTAGCCTATTGGGCAACAGTGCATCGGGGGTCAGATCGATGGGGTGCTTGAACTGACCGTGTAGAGGTACCCCGGTAGGTGAGGAGAAGATATCGGAGTATTCTTCCACAATCTTATCCACTTGATTATGTTGTGTGGAGAGGTCAGCCACAGAGACCCTGGATGTGGCTACGATCTTTCTGTCATTCTAAGAGAGAATCACGAAGAATAAAAACTTCCATGTCCGAGAGATGGCCTTTCTACATTTCTTGGCAGAGATCAAGGAAATAGCACTAGGTGGGACTACCTCGGGTATCCTGTACAATTTATTGTTCAACATAACAATAACACTGTGAGGCCTAGAATCATATACAGCATGACATTTCCATAAATATGGTTGGCCCAAAAGAACATTACAAACTTTGAGAGGGGCAACATCACACAATACCTCGTCTTTGAAGGGCTTGATGTCATATGACAAGCGACATTGTTGGATGACACAGATGTTGCTTCCTTAGCAGAGCCATACGATGGTGTAGGGTTGCGGGTGTTGTGTTGTTTGCAGGGCAAGTCGCTTGACAACCTCTTTTGATATGAGGTTCTTCTAGCTACCACTATCAACGATGAAGTGCAGCAGGGTACCCTTCACCCACATCTATGAATTAAAAAGGTGACAGCCTTCCCTTGGCTCATCTAGTTCATCGGCCTGGAGCTTGGTGGTAGCAACGATAGCCCTGGGTCCTGCATCAATGATATATCTCCCCATTTTTAGTTCTGAATCAAAGTCAGAACCCACATATGATTCAGAGGATTTCACCTCATCCCCCAGTGACCTATTCGAGCGGAAATCAACAATGTTATGCCAGGGGCTCTTATGGAAGTCGCACCACTTCCCTTATCTTTCTTTGTCTTTCTTTTGTCCTTCTTTACTTACAGCCTGGACTAGTTGTCCAAAGGTTGTACTTATTTTCTCTGTCCTTTGTTATGCAGGTTGGGGCCGCCCTTTCCTGGATTTTGCTGTGAGGGGTTCCCAGGCCCAAATTTTTGTGTCTTTTGTTTGATCTTCTACTCGATTTTGACGTCATATCAGTAGGTCGCGCCCATAGATGAGATGTCTAGAAACTCCATTTTAGCCTGGATGTATATATGCAGACCGCCATAATACTTGAGCACTAGATGTCACTCAAAATATTTGATACCCATCTTGGTGCACAAGGTATGGAAGATATTTGTGAACTCTGGCACCGCTTGGTCTCTTTCCTACCGCAATGTTGTCCATTTTGTGTAAAGGTCGTCATAACTTCCAACAGGGTAGTATTTTTCCTTAATATCATCCCTGAAGGACTCCCAGGTGACTACGACTATAAATAATGAGGGTTCCTCTATTTCATTTTTCTCACAAAAAGTTTCCCACCAATCTTTGACATGGGCTACGACTTTGAGGAGCACAAAAGTAATCTTTTCTCTATTCGATAAGTTATGGACAGAGAAATAACCTTCTAGAAGATTTAATCATTTTTCTACCGCATCTGTGTTTATCTGAACATAAAATATAGGTATATCAAATTTGATTTGTACCTTGAACGAGATGACGCCTCTGTTTGAAGAAGATGTGTCGCCTGTTGGTAGTCGCCGAAGGATTTGCGCAAAACTATCCATCATCTCATTCCTCTGCTGCATGAGGGATTCCTCGAGCAACATTTTGAAGGGATCTCTTGTCCCATCGTCTTTATTTTCTTCTTCCATTAGAGGTTGTTTGGGCGTGTGAGATATGTTTTCCTCAAGAGAAACAAGCTCGAGACCCAATTTTGCGTGCCCTAACCTCATTAAGGACATTCATTAAGAGCAACAAGGAGCAGACCGCTCTGCTACCACTGATTCGAAATATATTTGTAGAATCAGATGAATATAGATTATTATCAAAATCTGCTTAACACAGAATAACAGATATACAGTAAAATTGGTTTATATTCAATAAGGAAATAAGATGAAACTATAAATGCAGCGGAAACAAGCTTGCTAAAATGGTGGCGGCTTATCTCTGAGAAGAGATGTGACAGTTGCGCTCATTTGCAAGAAGATGATTACAATGATCTTCTCAAGGAATTTTTACAATAAACAGGAATGTCAAAAACCCTAGACATCCAAAAAACCTAACCCTAGGAGATGAAGCATTGAAAGTCATGTGGGCCCCATTTGGGTAAGTTAGTACATCAACTTCTCGGGGTTGTAACTTTTGCATACGATATTCATTTTAGGTGCACAATAGCCTATTGGAAAGGTATATCCGAGGACTACACATTTTGTTGCAATCTATCAAAGGTCATTCTAATTGTGGCGAGCCCTAAAAAACATTTTTTAGGGCCTCAAAACGACCCCGCAAGTCAAGGACCCGAAAACTAGGGAAAAAACTGCCAAACTGGAAAACTACCAAAACGAGCTAGTTGGAATAGGTGGGAGACCACTGACATCCATTTGGGTCATCACACAACTCAAAATCTATTTTGTGGTTTGTATACGAAAACCTGTTTGTATTAGACTCGATCTTAAAAAGTCCCAATTGATGCAATCATATGTTTTTTTAGATCCATCTTCAAGATCAAAGATTTAAAATTTTTCACCTTTATATTGTGAAAACATTCATGTGTCATGCCAATAGCATCCAGGATTTGTCTGCCCTTTAAAAAACCAAATTGTTCTCCCGACAGCAAATGCGAAAGGATAGGTTTAATCCTATTGGAAATTATCTTTGAAATCATATTATAATACAGATTACAGAGAGCAATAGGTTTGTAGTCACCGAAAGTTGTAGTGTTATTTACTTTTGGAATAAGAGCCATAAAATTTGAGTTTAAATATTTGAACACTTTGCCTCGAATCCTAGAATCCTCCACCACTTCCAGCAAATCATCCCCAACTAAGTCAAATACGTGAGTAAAGAACTCGACGATCCATCCATCGGGCCTCGGGCTCTTGTCTTTAGCAAATAACTTGAGAACCTCCCAAAGTTTTTTATTTGTACAAGGTCTATCAAGAGTTTTAGAATCTTCCTCAATGACTAAATGAGAATAATGTCTAGATGTATAAACTTGATTAGTGATATTTAAATGTTCTGACTCCTCATAAAAACTTTGGAAATACATAACAACCTCTTTTTTTATCGCATCTTGCCCAAAATGAACTTTCTCACTCTCATCCTTTATCTCCCAGATATGCTTTTTGTTCCTTCTGAAGATTGAAAAATGGTGAAAGAATTTTATATTTTGATCAACACTTTTTATCCAGATGGCTCTGCTTCATTGTCTCCATAATTCTTCTTGAGATAGAAGAATTTTATCTCGCTCAGCCTCCAGAAGCTTTAAGTGGTTGTCCCTTTCTCGACACCATACCTCTTGTGTTGCCTCTTGTAATAAATCATGTAGTTCTCCCTCAAGTTGTTCTAATCTTCTTACCTGTTTCTTTTTTTGTTCTTTTGCCTAGAATTTAATACATTGTTTTAAAGTCTTCAATTTCCATATTAATCTATGTTGAACCTCCAATTCAAATAAAAATTTTGGATCATTCCAGAATTCCTTTACTATAGTAGAAAACTCTTCTTCAAATAACCACCTCGAGTTTAACTTAAAAGGAAAGGTTGTCGGGAAAGAGTGGCATTCCATTTGCAAAAAGATAGGTGCATGATCCAAGATGTATGGTAAGTCCACCCATAATCCCTTTGACTTAGGTGGACGTCTAAAGGGATATTTTTCTCTGTGATATACCATTTTGGTGGGGAAGATTACATCAAGAATGGAACCCTCTTTCCCATGTTGATGTTACAAGATTATTTGAATCAATTTAAATTCTTGCATGTGTTGTTGTCCTTGTGCTTTAACGTTAAAAAATAGTTCCCTTTCCTATTTGTATTTGCTTGTTGTCATCCTATTAATTTGTGTAATTTAATTTTCCATTGTCAATCTCTACATAGTCTTCATATAGGCATCTAGGTTTCTACCAACGAGACACTCCAATAATGAGTCTTCATAGAGGCATCTAGGTTTCTACCAATGAGACACTCCAATAATGATTTATTGTGTGTAACGAATATTTTGTGCACTTATGAAATCGAATTAATGAGGGAAATTGGCACAAACCACCAACCCTCAGGCCAAGGTCTGCATAGGATCTTTCAAATTCTGCCATTTAAGTTTGATTGACTCTTTTATTTCCCCTTGGGGAATCCTTCACACACCCAAATTGATGTATTCCACATGTCCTTCTGAGTTATGCCTATGTGATTAGACACCGACATGAACTCCACGACCAACCCACAAATGTGATTGGGAGTTTTTCCCTTTTCGGGACTCCGAATTTCATGATTTCGTGAATCCTAGTGTCGAACCCCTTGTCCTTTCAACCTATGAAACCTGAAGCGTAGAATACATGACTCTTCTTTCTACTTATTTTGGCTTATTGGGACTTGATTGAACGACTAACACACGTCCCTCTTCCCTTATGATTTCCCGATTTCCGAAATTCCTCCCTTTTTCAAGATCGATAATCTTTCAGGATTTTCCCCGAAGCTTGACCACTCCTATGACTCCCGTCACCCATGTCCTTCAACAAATGACTTGAACCCTACTTTTTGGCTTTTATCTCTTCGCGATTTTAGGAGTTTCGTTGACATGAAACTCTGCCTCTTGACTCCCGGAGCCCCGAAACCCGAAGTGCCGAAATCCCGAAAGTCCACACTAAGTCCTGTCGTGCTTCGTGACTTAAGGATTTTCACTTCACTGTGTCTCGTTCCTTTTCATTAGGATTCTCAGTATGCCGAACCCCGAAATATTGAAATGATAATGTTCCACTTCCAAGGAGATCAACGGTTGCGAAGCTCCCTTGATCCGATGGCTAGCGTGATTTAGCGTACCGGGAGTTCATGATGCTCGATCCTAAACTCTCTACCTCCTCTACCTTTCAGACGCTGAAATGTCAAAGTGCCGAAATGGTTCTCTCTCCAGGACTTCATGAACGAGGAGTTTGAAACTCTCGATTCCAAATCACTGCCTTCTCGAGTTCCTGGACCCCGAAATGCCGAAATGCTCCTCCACAATTACTTCGCGTTTCGCGACTTGGGAGCTTCTTATGTGGAGTGATCTACTCCTTGTCAACGGAAATGATGAAACTTCGATTCCCGAAATGCCAAAATTCCACTCCAAAGATATTTTGTGTTTTGCGTACCGGGAGTTTTCAATGCAAAATCCCCTGATTCATTGTCATCAGAAGTTTCGGTATGTCGAATCCTGAAATACCGAAATTCTGAAATCTGCTCCTAATAATTCCTTTTCGCGATTTGGGAGTTAGAGCAACCAAAGGTTTTGGCTTGCACTCCGGACTTACGAACTCTGAATCCCTGAAATGATCTAACAGCTTAAGCAGATCATGATCAACAACCCACGTTGAATCTGGATATCAAAGTGATGGGTTCGTCTACCCTTATCCACCTTGCAACTTCTATAGATCCTACGGACCTCACTATTTCGGGAGTTCTCCTCGGAGAATTTCGACCATTCAAATTCTTCCCCAAGAACCTCTGACCCAAAGCGTCTCGATGGTCCTTTTTCTGGGACTTAACTTCTACAAAATGACTTTGGCTTCCTTCCTTCCTTTGAGCACTTCAAAGGCGCTAACCTTCCTGAGCTTCCTTTGCAAACTCGAGTCTCGAAAAAGACTCCTACACGCACTCCTTGCGAAAATATTTCAAATACTTCTAAGTATTTGAAATCATGACTCTGTGCACTCTCTCTCTTTGCAACAACAGTCCTCCACCCTTTCAACCTTAGTTAATAACTTCTAAGGCCTCAACTAGCCTGCGCACACCTTGCACGGCCCCTGTGATTCACTTGCACTTCTGCTGGGATGATAACCTTAGTATCCCTCCCAAGCTTTCAGAGATAAACTATGAACCCTTGTCAACGCACTCCTTGCGGATGTTTCACTACACTCCTTGTAGGAAATTCTCTCTCTCTCAGGAAGAGAAACAATTGAAACTCATTCTCTTTCTCTCTCTCAGATTTCAAACATTCAACATGAAATCATACATTCAACACTATATTAAAGCAAATGCATAACAGAGAGAATAAAATACCTGTAAGCATATCATTTAGCATGTATACACAGAAAGCATAAAAAACACCATGAGTCTGAATCAAAGCTCCATATATTAATTAAAAGTTTATGTACATGGGTTTTTCTCTACAGCTTTCTATCTGCTCTATGCTAATGGTACTATCTCCCCATCATACAATGATACAAAGATGAGGGTTCCTATAGTCATTTTCCCTCCTGCTTTTCTAAACTGTCTAATCTAGAATTCAAACCTACCTACTTTCATTTACTGGGCTTAAATGCCTTTACATTGGTGGATGTGAGCAGATTTCTCAAGATCCATTTACAGCGTTTAAACATAAATGCAAGTATGCCTCTTAGCTCATTACATTAATGTCTGCACATTCACTTTCAAAACATTTCAAAATATTTTTAAACGTGCTAAAATGTGTTGGCGCTTTCCCCAGCTGGCTTTTGCTTTCACACTCGCCTGGCTACTTACGATGCTCCTGCATCAGAAATTGTTCATCTACATGTGCCAAAATTATCTATTTTTTTTCCAAGCTTGATTTAATACTCAAATGTGTCTCTTGTGAAGTACCAATTTAGAATGTTTTACCATTTTTTATAATTTTGGATGTACAACATACTTTTATATGTTCTTAGATTTATATTAATTTCAGGTAGAAGACTCAACATTTGTTGTAGTTAGGAATTGTGATTAAGGTGAAAAACTAATTTCTATGTATACATCTTTGTTATGGTGCAGGTTAAGCTTCCTTCAAAGGGCCCATTCTTGTGAGTGGAACTCCCAAAATGAGATGAGGTCTAACAACAATCAAAAACCCAACTCAATCTAAGGGAGCATTGAGTTGGTATTTGTTTCTTTTGTGGTAG
>SNQJ01S0066520.1:122739-143907 GCA_010110895.2 Picea sitchensis
ATTATATTGATTAAGGTTGAGATTTTAGATTTTGTTTGCATTATATTCTCTAACTCAGATTTCTATCAAGAAATCATATTGTGTTAAGTACATGGGATAGGTTGAAGAGAATACTTGTCATATTGAGTGAAGGAGACTCGGAAGAAAATCAATAGCACTCGTTCTTGAAGATAAGACTCCAGGTTCCAGGTTTGAATGATTAAATTAATAAGTTTCCAATTTGCGCATATCAAGTTTGATAATTGCTACATTACTAGTTGTGACAACAATCCTTGAAAGGTTCTATTACTGCTAGGTACAATGAATACTTGGCAGCATGTGAGTACTATTGATATAAATTCTTATTGTACTTGTTTGCAAGATGAACTAACATCTCCTCTAGGAGATACTTCTTGTTTTGCTTCTAGGAAGGTCACCTTGGTAATAATATGATGATTACCATGAGATTGTCTTTTATTCTTGTTGACATAGATATGTTCTTATGAAAATGATATTATACTTTTTTCTCTTGTTTCTCTTGTCTCAAGCAGGTTATTTTATAAATTCCATGGAGGTTACCATGGAGATATCGTTGTTTTTTTTTTCTTGTTCCAGGCAGGTTACCATGGAGGAATGATTGATCACAACACTAGAAGAATGTTATTCCTATTTCTTATTATTGTATTTTTATTTTGTCTCTTGTTCCAGGTAGGTCACAAGAAATAGCTCTTAGAAGGAGCTATTGTGATTATTGTTCTCGTTCTTGTTTTTCATTATTATAAGAGTATTATTCTTGTTTATTGTTTTCCCCTTTGTTGTCCTTGTTTCAGGCAGGTCATAGGTGATAAATCTGAGGGAAGTTATAGAGACGGTTGCAGGAGAAAATATATTAGATGGTCTCTAGTTTGAAACATGGAGCAGACTATCCAGATAAGAAGTTGTATACATGACCATATACATACATGTACCAAAGAAGAAGATGATGAAGAAGGCTCCAAATATGACCGAACAAATCCCTCTAGTGCAGTTGATCACTCTTCAGATCATTGGGAAGATTTAGTAGATCCAAAAGGGCCTACCTAGAATCATTGCAGTAACCAGGAAGAGACCAGCATAGTCCCATGATACTTTGTAGGATGTAAATCCATATAGAATTGAAGATCCATATCATGAGGAGCAGATGGCTCCACCAGTGGTGAGGCAGACGGCCCCACCAAGTACCATCTCAGAAGGAGCTAGAGTTCAAAGGGAGTCAGCCCTCACGATCCAGTAAGGAGGAGCAGCCTCCCTAAGACCATTCATAGGATACTTCAAAGAAAATAATCACATATAGATTGAGTAGATGGCTTTGGAGTTTATAGAGACTCAGAGTGAGCCTGATCTTAGCAAGATTCAGTGGCTTAGAGACTTTCATTCAGAAAGTATTCCTCCTCATATTCATATGGGAGAGAGATACATATTCCATGACTAACAGACATGTGTCATGAGTTGAGGGGGCTAGATAAAAGCTTCAGAGGCTTCGAGGAGATATGAGACCTCTTGGGAAGATTCCCTAGTTTCAATGACAAAGGAGGAAGTGAGTCATAAGGATTGGGATATGGATATTTTGCCTTGAGAACAAAAGGGAAGTCAGTAGTGACTTCCAAATTTATCTACAAGATCAAACATGTTTTTGATGGAAGCATAGAGATGTACAAGCCTGATTTGTGTCCAGAGGATTCTCCCAGCAAGAGGGATAAGACTATGACGAGACACTTGCTCTAGTAGTCAGAAAAAGTATACATAGAGAAGCCACAAGATACATGAGAAGGATTATCATGTTTGAAGATCGAATAAAGATTTGTATGGGCCTAAGCATGCACCTAGGACATGATATTCCAGATCAGACAATTTCCTGATGAGCTTGGGGTTTACCAATAGTAAAGTAGATTCCAACCTTTACTACATTATTGTGGATGGCGGCCCAGTGATATTATTGTTATATGTGGATGATTTGTTTCTAACAGGAGACAAGAATCTCATCATTAAGAGTAAGAGGAAGCTTGTTGCAGAGTTGAAGATGAAATACCCAAGCATGATGAATTACTTCTTAGGTATAGAAGTGTGGCAGAACCCTGATGAGATTTTCCTGTGCCAAGGAAAATATGTTGTAGAGATTATGAAGAAATTCAGAATGATGGATTGTAAAGCCATGTCGACACCAAGGGAGATGAATCTAAAGTTATTGAGTGATACATGTTCAGAGATAGTAGATGTTACCATGTATGGATAGATGATTGGTTCATTGATGTACTTGATGAACATGAGGCCAAATATATGTTTTGTAGAGAAGACATCGAGTTAGTACATGGTTGATCCTAGACATGTTCACCTGATTGCAGAAAAACATGTGATGAGGTACATGAAGGGTACAATTGATTATGGACTCAGATATATATTGGATCATGAGATAAGACTGCAGGACTACACAGATTCAGATTGGGAAGGTAGTGTCACATACCAGAAGAGTACATCCAGATGTTTCTTCAATTTGGGATCATTTGTGATATCGTGGCTCAGTAGGAAGAAAAATTGTGTGGCACTTGGTTCTATAGAGGTAGAGTATGTAGGAACATGTTCATCTTGTGGTGAAGCAGTGTGGATTCATAAGTTGATTAAAGGATTGTTTGATCTCGAGTTGGAGGTTACTTGTATTCTTTGTGAAAACTAGAGTTGCATAAGGTTGTCAGAGAACCCAATGTTCCATGACAGGTCCAAGCATATCAATATCAAGTACCATTTTATCTGAGAGATGGTATAGAAGGGAGTAGTGAAGCTCAAGTATCTCCCTACCGATGAACAGGTAGCAAACATGTTGACTAAGACTTTTTCTAGAGTGAACTTCAAGTACTTCAGAGACTTCAGAGACAAGATTGGTGTGATCGAGAAGGAATTTTCCTCATGAGAGGTGTTGACGCTTAAAATCGCAACGATTAATACTACTCACAAATGATTTCTAATCTCTATTATTTATTTATGATAATAATAATTAACTAGTAGGTGGGACCCCCTTGTAGACTAGAGGTGTTATGATGGATCTGTTACACTTATATGTTTGTTGTTGTTATAATGATGCATACACAGTCTTCTATAGTTTATGGTGCAAGTCATGGTTTTATTCGTCATGGAAACATAAGAATGTTGGTTGAATGTGTTATTGCTAAATGGTTTTGATGGACATTTGCAACTTATGGCAGTACTATGTGTTGATTAAATGGGTTAGTTGTCATTGATGTCAACCCTTGAAGAAATTATGGTAGCACAATGGTTTGGGTAATGGACCCAAGTTGTTTTGATGGATAATGGTATGAGTTTTGAGATATTTGCAGGTAAGACTATTCCAGATGGATAGTACATGTCATGTCATTTACGGTGGTATGTGGAATGTCACATAACTCCTCACGGTTAGAGAGTTATGGCCATGTGAAGTAGGAGAACCCTTGTGAGTCATCTAGAATCCCCTAAAATTCAAAGTGTTTGAAAAAGAAATTATTTAAATAATAAAGTTAATGAAGAAATCCCTAAAATAAGGAAAGTGGAAAGCTACATGAAAGTGTAAATAAGAGGCAAGTCTCTCTCATTTAAACACACTTGAACACATTGAATATATTTTGTTGTGCGAGGCTTATAGAAAGTACTCATTGATACATCTGAAGTTGCGAAAGTCTAAAGTAGTACGAAGGGTTGACGGTGAAATTCTTGGAATTACAGCGAATATTAAAAAACCCTATTTTCTGAGGCGTACGCGGGCTGACAGTGTATTAGGGTGCGTACATACTAAGGCATACACGGGCTGACAGTGTATTAGGGTGTGTACGTACATGGGCTGGTAGTGTATTATGGTGTGTACATGTTGGTAAAGCCATGGAAACTTGAGAAGATGAAGATGCAGAGGTTCTATATTCTGAGATCAAGCTCCCAAGAAGGTCTATAGTGCTCAGATACATCAGATCTATCCATTGTTTCAAAATGTATGTCTTATTTCTATGAATGGTTGGATTTTTATATATGCATGACAAATGGTTATGGATATTTGAGGATTCTCCCTAGAAAGACTAGTGGTTGAATGGGATCTTTTGTATAAGTCAGATCTACAGAAATACAGTGTTGGTATATTTATCATTAATACTTCTTGTTGAGGAACATCTTGTATTTCTTGTCATATGGCTAAGGGTTTTTGTGGTATATGGTTGAGAGCTTGTATTGGTTGATGTATTGAGAGGTTGAATATCAGAAAGGGTTTGAAGTCTAGATCATGTGAGGGTTATTATAAGTATTCATGATTACACACACTTTTGGCACATGACTAGAGAGAGATATGTATGAGGATGCATGTACAGGGTACATATATAGTATGGATGCAGTGATAGGTTACAAATCTATGTGAAAGAAGTTACACAGGGTCAGAAGTTTTCGGAGGAAAGAAAACCCTAGTTTTCATAAGGCATGCGTAGGTTGCATAACAGTTTGGTCACATACATACACGGGCTTCATAACAAATAGAGTGCATACATACGCGTGCTGCAGCACTATAGGTCGTGTACCTGTTGTATTTTGTTGATACATGTTTAGTTCAAGTACAGATTGATTACAGGGAAGTTGTACAGGTTGGATACAAGTCAGTGGTACAAATTGATACAGTTGTACAGTGGTATATCTCACAGTGATAGTGTGACAGTGGTTCCATCATTCTACTTCTACTTCAGGGTGGTTGGACGGGGCAAGGACAGGTGGTTGTAGCCACCTTCCAGTTGTAGCTAGAGAAGATAGGGGATTGTAGCCTCCTTCTGGTTGTAGACAAAGAGTTGGGGAGTTTGAGCTTCCCTCAGGTAGTAGCCTGAAAAACTAGGGGGTTGGAGCCTCCTTCCAGTTGCAGCTAGAAAACAAAGGAACTTGGTGCTTCCAATGAATGTAATTCTTCAAGACATAAAAGAAAAAACATTATGTGTTTTTCTCCCGCTTTTGGACGTAAAAACACTAGTGTATTGTGTATGTGTGTGATTGCTCATTTGTTCATTGTTTATTTACTCTGTAACTATTGGATTATAATGCTACATTGATATAAAACTTGCATTTTTGGTGAAAAAGGACATTATTTCTCTATTACTAATTCACCCCCCCTCTCAGTAATCCAACACTATGGATAAAAGGTACATTTTTTTTACAGGTGTTATGTTTATGCATTAAACATTGATTATTTTATTTCATATATGATCTTGCGCAAAAGATCATATGGAAGCTTTTAAAACAAAAGGGAAAGAACTATATACAAACCTTAAGGTATATGGATTGATACAAAAGAAGGTGTATAACCTTGCTTCTATGTTTATGCGCTTTGATTAAAGGATCATTGTAAGGTATATATACTAACGTTATACATATGGTTGTTGCTAAATTTTTTTGACACGACTTGGGGTGGCACACTATGCAATGGATATGAAATTGAATATAGAAATGGAGATTTGTTTGAATTAATGGTTGATGTTATGGTAATGAGTTGGCTTTTACGTTGAATTGAATAGGGTTGGGGGAGGAAGTGATGTGCATTTAATGCACATCGCTCCAACAAACCTTGACCCCATCACCCTAGCCATAGTTGCATTTGGTTTTTTCGTCTCTAGTGGTTGTGGAAACTCCACGATTTCTAGTTTTGAAAGGAAAAACATAGTCCAACTCTTCTCTCAAAGAAATTTTTCCAGGTATGGCTTCTTTACTTTCCATTCATGATGGTCCCTCTATATTATGATTCGATTTTTTTGGCTCAGGGTTTCATGAGGTTTGTGTTTTTCTTAAGTTTTGATTGTGTATCAGTGTTGTGCATATGGTTTCTTCTGTGAATAATCTAGACTGTTTTCATTTTAAAAGAAAAGAATGGATTTTATTGCGTGGATAGCCTGTGCATTGATTTGTTTTAGTGTAAAACATGCCAATCATATTAGGGTTTTACTATGGTTCTCTATGGAAAATTATGACAATGGCATAACAATTTATGAGTTTTTATTGCGTCAATTTTTACCACCGGTCTGGGTATCAGTTGTTGTCACTCCTTTACTCTTAGTGGTCATTATGTTTCAATCTTCTGGGTTGCAATGTAGACTATTGAGAGTTTCATTGTTTGTTTGGTCGAGCCCCGAGCTATCATTTTTTATGGCATGTTGGGCCCTTCATTTTTGGGAAGGAATTGCGCAAGTTTTGATTAAGCATGAGTCACACAAACTTCATCAAAGGCTGGAACAAAGAATAACAAAATGTAGTTCTGGAAGCGAGCGCAACACCAGCTAAGCAACAAACATTTGCAACATAACAAGGAAGCACACAAGCCGAGAAGGAAGACATAACCCAGCTATATATAGGACTGAATATAATTGTAAAAGGGTTTGTCCGTTCAGTTTTTGGGTTGATTAGGGTCAATTTGAGTCAGGTTGATCAAGAGTCACCCATAGTTGGGAGTAACTGTTGGTAACTATTGTAAGCCGAGAATAGACATATTTTGATCCTGTGAGGAATGAGACCTTCGAGTTGGGAATTAGAGATCTATGGCAAGGGCCTAGAGTCGAGAGTCTGTACTGGGAATTTCTATGTAATTATGAGTCTGTAATGCAAGAAAGATCTCTGAGATAATATGATGAAGGACTAAATTTTCAAACATGAGGCATATTTGTATGTTTACTTGTGTATTACAGTGTTTCTTTATATCTTATGAGTTCTATTCGATGGCTCTATGTTTAATTTTTTCTCACGACATAAGAAGGGTTTGGTTCTTTCATTTAGATGTTCCAGATATGATAATGTCAGTTGTGCAAGAATAGGAGTGAGTTCCAAATGCTCTATGGATCTTATTTAGTATTCTTCCTACCCTTCCCTATCTATTTGTTTCAGCAGTGCTTCAGGTGAGACTTCTTCTCTTCAGAGGAGATGAAAATGTCAGCGCTCTAGACTACATGGTGCCTTTTGTTGGTAACCTAAGAAGGACCCTAGTCTGATCAAATTTGCGCCAACAAAATGGTTCTGTTGTCGGGACCTGCTTTAAAAAGGAACCTGTAGGGAGAATGTTGCCACCAATCCATAGATCTGGCATCGATCGACGGTGGGAAAGAAACTGTGACACTTTCATATGGAAAGAAGTGGAGCTAAGGAGAAGGTCAGTGGAAAGAACTCATGAAGAAATACTTTACTCAGAAAGATCGAGTGACCAGTACAAGATTTTCTGGGTTAAATTCCCAGAAGAATTATTCCACTGGATAAAAAGACTCCAAGAATCTCCAGAGTTCCAACGACAAGACAAGAAGATTTGTGCATGGGATACTGAAAAGTTAGCAGCAGTCCATAGGTTGGATTGCCCAGTTACACGAGCTATGGATTTTTGGGTTAGCACCACACTAGAGGGATACATAATTGAATTTGCAGCTGAGAACCACCAGTCCTTCTCATGGGCAGAGGAAATTTTCAAGAAAGACGCAAGGTGAATATTGTGGAGGGAAATCCCCCTGTGGATTATGGTTTTTTTGGTGAAAGAAGGGATGTTGATCATGGCCCCGACTGAAATGGAAGCGTAAACACCCTCGCTTGGGGTAGGGTGAGAAGGGGTGAGATTCATGGAATGAGATAAGGGAAGGGTTCTTTGACAAATGGGGGGGGGGGGATAGAAAGAAATGGACTCAAGAGATGAGTGAGTCTTGAAGAGAGCTGCCATAGTTGAGAAGTGGTGGCACGACAAGATCAAGAAAGTAGCAAGACATTCTGAAAAGTTAAGGAAAGAAAGAGGATTGGGTGAAGTAGAGGAAAGACATATGGAAGAATTACAGAAGATGAGAAGATAGGAACAACTGGCTAGTCAAAGATTCAATGAGAGAGAAGCACACAGAGGAAGAAGTCACCAGGAGGTGGACAAGAAAAGGAATGTGCAGACGTAAGAGAGGAAGAAGCCGACATGAATCTTGGAGAAGAAAAAGAAGATTCAACCCCGATAATAGGAGAGATCAAGAATCTGGTCGAAGAAATCATCCCAGAGGAAGCAAATGAGACCCCCCAGATCAAAGAAAACTGCCCTGAAGTCAGTGGCACTAGCCCCAAATCACCCACACCCCGAGCGTCTTCTATCCAAGCAGTAAGTTTGATACTACCTTATCATGCTAGTTTTGTTCCAATTCAAGTAATTAGTCAGTTGCAACCAGGAAGTGAGAGGACAGGGAGGATATTGGGATCCCCTGGTAGATTGCAAACAGGACCATTAGGATTTATACTAATAAGAACAATAAGATCAACAATTGTTGGTCATGCAGGAGGTTTGATTGCTCAGTATCGAGAATGTTGGGGTAAGGGAGATGAAGACGTTGAACAGCACTGGTTATTGTGCGAATCCATCTGGAGGTCTAGAGGAACACCGGATGTGAACAAGTCGAGTTCTAGACTACCTTGAGAGGTCACGCTCTCAAGTGGTATATGAATATCATTGAACGAGGAGTGTCAGGGATGTAAGTTCAAGCATTCACACTTGCCCAAGTTCAGACGAGGTTTATAGCAGAATTTAAACTACCTCAGTCAAAACAATAGGCTATGTCTGAGTTGCGTGAGATTCAGCAGCGGGAAGGTGAATCCGCCTGGGAATACAGCCAAAAGTTCAAATATGCCATAGGGAGTTTGGCACACCCAATCCACGAAGAACATCAAAGGGAGTGGTACATTCAATGGTTGCTACCTCTAACTCAAATTTTGCTAACATAACAACGGATAGCCACGTTAACAAACGCCTCAGAACAATCGATGAAGATTGAAGCCATGGTGGGATACCCTGGGAGCCTGAGAGTGACCAGACCCCCAGTGGATGTGAATCTGGTGCAACTACAAGGGAATATATCGGTGCTTATAGAAAATATACAGGAGTTGATGATACCCAGACCGGGACGGCCACAGGTTTGGTGCACTAGATGTTATACAGAAGTACATTTGGTGAACGAATGTCCACATCTAAGGGAAATGGGACCTCCTCAAAATCCGATAGTACCCCCACAAGGACCCATGGGAGGAGTTGCACAAGTTTCGATGAACTTACCATTCCATAACCCCACCCTGTATCATGCTTTCCCAGGAGGCCAAGCAGCACCAATAGCCGAATACTGTGAAATCTATCGAATCCATGGGAATGGGCCAAGATAGTGCCCCATCATGCAGAAATATTCGACAGTACAAAACAGATTCCAGTGTGAGTTTTGTGCATCTACCTTGCATACTAACAATCAATGTAGAGTGTTGGACGCACTTGCAGACAGGTTGGACCGAACAACATTCAGGGTGAATGAAAACCCTCAGGGACTAGGAAGAGGTCGAGGAGGTGGAGCCGGAGGAGACTTCAGAGGAGGAAGAACTAGTGAAAGAGGACCAAGCAGGTGTTATAACTGTGATGAACAAGGTCACTTGGCTAGAGACTATCCTCATCCAAGGTGACCATGGTGCTCTCATTGCAGAACCAACGGGCACGCAACTGAAGGTTGCCTAAAGTTAATTGAAAAATGGGAAGACAAAGAACGACAAAGAGGAACTAACCTTATCAGTTCAGAAATCAAGAGATTCATTAAGGGATAGCTTCCCAACATTAATATCATTACTCGAGGAGGAGCAAAGATAGGAGTTGGTGCTGATAATCTACCTCAAATCTAAAAATCAGCACCTAAAGAAGACAGGTATGACCCTTTGAAACAGAAGCTATTCTTTAAAGATGCCATAGAAATATTTCAGAGTATTCCTAGCCCTGAGACACAAGAGAAACTCGCACAGTCTATTATTTACCCTAAGGTGGCACAAGTCCCTTCTTCACCCCCTGCACCAAGAAACCCTATAACCCTACCAAGACAACATGAGAAACCCCAAAACGCAATTGAACTTTGGTTTCAGTTATTCTCTGACATTCTAGGGAATGATCAACTAACAGAAAGGTTGTGCAATGCATTGTACCTAGTCTTAGGGAATGAAGAAACCTCAAAAGCAAGAATAAGGGATAATCTTCCTGATAAAAATACTCAGAGAGTGCAGCGAAGAAAAGTACGAATCGGGAAGGAGTTCATATTAGTGGCCCATTTAGATGAATATGAAATTAGGGATGTCATGTTGGACCTCAGGTCATATGTGAACATTATGCCCAAGAAGACCTGGGAAGCCTTAGGAAAACTGACACTGACATATTCCCCAATTCAGTTAAGAATGGAAAACCAATACTGTATCTTCCCCATAGGAAGACTGGAGAATGTGGAAATCAATGTAGCAAGAGTAAAAACAGTAGTTGAATTTGAATTTATTGAGATCATGGGAGATAAGGACCCCTACCTTGCACTACTTGGCATCGATTGGGCTTATGAAAATTATGTAGTAATTGACTTAAAGAAAGACACCGTGACTTTTGAAGCTGAGGGGATTAAGGTAGTTCAACCCTTGGATCCATATGTAGGACCTAGGTACACAGAACCAATAGACAATAATATGGAGGGAGAAGATATATACCATTTATACATTGTAATAGCTGGGACAAGAAACAATTATATAAACCCTACAACGGATGGATCAGTAAGCTAGAGAAGTATACAGTCAGCAGACGAAGATTCAAAATTGGCTTTCGATAGTTGGAAAAAAGGGTCGTATGAAAGATTCTCAAGAAGATGCGCAACTGTCAGAATGACCAGATGGGTTGGGACCGAAGTTGGAGAACACCCAGTATACGATGGCACTGCAGATCTAGACAATTTTTTGCAAAGCATGGAAGAGAATGTGAGAGAAGATCAAAGAATCTCAATACTAGATATAGCTTTTCAAAACACCCCCACCAGATGGTGGGCCACTCATAAAGTCATACTCAAAACTTGGGACAAGGTCAAGCAAGCTATAAAGTACAGGTTCCAGAATAAGGAGTAGCTGGGATCAGGGACGCAGACAGATCTCCAAATTGCACAACGGTTCAATGGAGAATCGGATCCGAGGATACATATTGAATAGTGCACGACATAGTGGCAGGTTGCGGAGATACCCCCTCACTTCTGGCCTCAGGTATTTCCCCACTCTCTAGGTCCAATCCTGAAAGCTTGGTTTATGCACGAAGAAACCAGAAGATAGACCAGCAATTGGCAAACGCTGGCAGCTCAATTGTGAAAGGACTTCTCATTTACAAGTAAGTACCTTGAGCTTGAAGTAGTCTTGCAATATATTAAAGCATTTATTTTTACAGATAATGGTAAGAAGAAATCAAACTTAGAAGTATGTGCCAGACATAGCCAAAAAACTTCAGACTAAACTCCACTTACCCTTGACTGAGAAACCCATGAAATGCTATCATATTAGCAAAGACTCAGAAAACCCAAATGACTTAGAATCCTTGAGAAACTTAGCCATCAAAGAGACAGAGGGGAGCAGAGAAATTCAAAACACCATACCTAGTCAAACTGATAGCTCCTACAATCACCCATTAAAATTGCGCAAAATCAACATAGGGACCATAGAGAAACCCAAGATGGCCATGGTGGGAAACTATTGGGATGATCAAACCATTCAATAAATAGAGAGTTTGTTGAGGGAATATGAGGATTTGTTCCCAAATACTTTCTCAGAGTTAAAAGGAATCAAAGGAGATATGGGAGAAATGAAGATTGAATTGAAACTAGGATCTAATCCTGTCAGACATAGACCATATTGTCTTAACCCAAGAGTAAAAGAGAAGGTCAAGAAGGATATAGACAAGATGTTGGAAGCAGGTCTCATTTTTGTAGTATAATAAGCAGAGTGGGTTAGCTCGATAGTTATTCAAAGCAATAAAGACACAGAGGATATTAGAGTCTGTGTAGACTATAGAAGTCTCAACGTTGCCTATCTACATGACCCCTTCCCAACACCATTTACAGACGAGGTGCTAGAATAGGTTGCGGGGAAGGAAGCATACTCATTTACAGATGGATTTTCGGGATATGATCAAGTCAGGATCGATGAAGAGGACAGAAAGAAAACCACTTTCATAACAGAATGGGGATCCTTTGCATATAATGTGATGTTATTTGGGTTAAAGAAGGCCCCTACAGTTTTCTCCAGGATTGTGATAGCAGCCTTTAGAGAGTTCATTCACAAATTTATAGAAGTCTACATGGATTATTGGACAATATATAGCCTGCTTAAGGAATATGTAGCACTGCTAAGGCTAATGCTCGACAGATGCAGAGAGCTTCAAATCTCATTAAATCTCAGGAAGTCTATCTTCTATGTGCCACATGGAAATTTGTTGGGCCACATAGTCTGCTGAGAAGGAGTATTGGTAGACCCAGCCAATGTTGTGGTCATTGTGAATATGACACCACCTACGAGTGACAAACAGTTGTGCTCCACGTTGGGACACACAGGTTACTATCGCAGGTTCATCCATAGATATGCCAACATTACTGCACCTCTGGAAAACCTCCTAAAAAACGTTGAAACGTTCCAATGGAACCCGGAATGTGATAAAGAATTTGAGACACTCAAGGAGAAACTTGTCACAGCACCGATTCTGATATTTCCAAACTGGGAGAAGGAATTTCACGTCCATGTAGATGCTTCAGGAATTTCCTTAAGAGCCATCTTGACACAACCTGGAGACGGAGATATGGATCATCCTATCTATTTTGTGAGTCAGAATTTGTCACAATAAGAGCGCAACTACACGATGACAGATAGGGAGGGATTAGTAATGGTTTATGCCTTACAGAAATTTAGACATTATTTGTTAGGATCTCATTTCAAATTATTTACTGATCACTCTCCATTAAAGTATTTAGTTAATAAACCGGTGTTAGAAGGAAGAATTTGTAGATGGTTGTTGTTATTTTAGGAATTTTCCTTTGAATTTATCATCAAGTCGGGAAGATGAAATGTAGGACCTAATCACCTATCCATATTAGAGTCAGGTGAAAGTGGTGGAGCAGTAGATGATCAGCTCCCAGATGCAGACTTATTCAGAATTAAATCCATACTGGAGTATCTAGAAGACATAGCAGTCTTTCTAAGTACAGGAGCCTGTCTGGAAACATATTCTGCAACTCAGAAACACCACATGGTTGTTAGAGCAGTCGATTACCAGTTGATCGTCGGACAATTATATAAGCTAGGACTAGATAGCATCCTCAGACGATGTGTCCTGGATCACAAAAGGTAGGATATACTCTGGGAATGCCATAGTGGCGTTGCAGGAGGCCATGTAGGAGGAAATTCCATGGCACATAAAGTTTTACAAGCAGGACTTTGATGGGAAACACTCTTTAAGGATGAAAAAGTATATGCTAGATCGTGTGATGTTTGTCAACGAGTGGAAAATCTATCACGCTACGATGAACTTCCACTACAACCAGTTAGAGCTCTACAAGCATTTGAGAAATGGGCAGTTGACTTCATTGGACCAATCAGCCCCACAGCCAAGCATTCAAAATCAAGGTACATCATTACCGCGACTGACTACCTTACCTGTTGGGAAAAAGCAACAGTTGTATAATATTTTTCAACAGACACTGCTGCCAGGTTCATTTTTGAAAGTATCATTACTCGGTTTGGATGTCCCAAGATCCTGACCATCGATCAGGGAGCTCGTTTCATTAGCAGCACTATAGCAACACTTACAATAGAATTTCTGATCCAACATCACAAGAGCAGCCCATACCACCCACAGGCCAATGGAACAGTAGAAGCCTTCAAGAAGATTTTGGAAAGGGAACTAACAAAGGTCTGTTGCACAAACCGGGAGGACTAGGATGACAGAGTTCCAGTCGTACTATGGTGATGCAGACCCCCCACCTCAGCAGGGTTCTGCGACCTCCTGGTCTCTGGATAGATATTCTCCTAAGTCAAAATGGCTCTTCGGGCTCCTGCTGGAACCCCTTGAATCGAATCCATAAGTCCCCTTTTATCCTCTGGCACAGGTCTTAAGAAAACCTGCGCGTGCACCCATTTTTCAACGCTCTTCTTCATTCTGCAACAACACACATGCCTTTCGCGTTTCGCGATTTCAGGACTTCGCAACTCCAACTGCAACGTTCCAGGTCCTTCAATCTCCCAGTACCTGAAATGTTGAAATCTGTCCATGACCATAGTCCACCTTTCAGGATTTCGCGATTCACGATTTCATAACTCCAGCTGCGACAACTCTTGGTCCTTTAGACTCCTGGTGTCTGAAATGCCGAAATCTCCCCTGGAAAATCAATGGTCCAGATCTGCCCAAATGGACGGTCCTTGTTCAATCGTGATTCCTCCTTTGTGATTTCGAGAGTCGGGACTTCTTGTCTCATGACTCCTCCCTCCTTGATCTCCCAGTACCCGAACTCCCGGTAGACTTCGATCTTCGACACCTGTCCTCCAAAATGAACAGTTTCAATGCCTTTTGGGACTTCATAGGTTGCAAAGTCGAAAGACTCCTCTCCTTCTGCCTTTCGATGCCCGAATCGCCGAAATACGTGGATCTTCACCACATAGCCTTCCAACGATGGATGGTCCTAGTATTTTTGGGACTTTCACGAGTCTTTTCTTCCTTCTCTCGTGATGAAGTTTAAACCTCGCTCACCTCCTCTAGATCCAATGGCTCATGGACCTTGGTGCTAGATCTGACGGTTCAGATCCCCCTTCCTCTTCTTTGATCCAGCGGCTCTCAGGCTGCCGCGCTCCAAATCCAATGGTCTGGATTCCTTCAGGATTTCATGAATCAGGAGTTCGCGATGCAACGACTCCACGATCCCTTTCTGCTCCAAGTCCCGAACTCCGATATACCAAAATTCAAACATGCGATTTCAAGATTTCGTGAACTAGAATTTCGCGATGCAATCGATTCCACATTCCTTGGCCGATCCAAACCCCAAACTCCGAAATGCCAAAATTCAATGCCTTCGCCCGATCCAACAGTTGTCGGGATTTCGGCACTTCTCTACGAAGTGTCTCCATCGTTCATCTTTAGTTTCTCTCCTACGCACGCTCCTAGCAGTTAGACTATGTGCACTTTCCTCTGGATCCGACGGTTGTCTGTTCTCTACATGAGATCTGACGGCAGTTGTAGCTCCCTCCTGAGATTTGCACTTCTTCCTTTTTCATGGAATATCTCTGAAGTTTCAAAGGCCTCGACCTTTGCTTTCTCTGCGAACCATGTGACCTTGGGTCTCGCCTACGTTCTGGAAAATGTTGTTCCTCCTGAGCTTCGTTCGCTCTAAAACCTCAAAGGGTTTCTCTCAACCTCTTCACTCCTTGCAGGGTACTTGCACACAACTGTGCAATCCATCCTGAGATTTGAGAACTCATACCTCTAAGGGACTCAACCCTTGCCTTCTCCTTCAAATGGATATTAGTGCCCTCTTGGAAACCTCCTGCTCAAGCACTCCTTGCTGAGCTAACAGAGTATTCAACAACTCTGTAGGTGTCTCTCCTCGACACTTCTTATCTCTGAACTTGAAAGAGTTCCTCTTGTGCACACTTTCACTAACTCAATGCCCTCCTGGCAAAGTTCTCTAGAATCCTCAATGATTATGTCTTCTTACCGAGCTCGAAATAGATTTCTTTTGTGCACTCTATGCACTTTCTCAATGCCCTCCTGGCAGAGTTCTCTAGAATCCTCAGTGATTTTGTCTTCTCATTGAACTCGAAATAGAGATCTCCTCAATGCACCCTATGCATTCACTCAATGCCTTCCTGGCAGAGCTTCCAAAGAACCTTCAGTAGTTCTGTCTCCCTGTCGAACTCGAAACAGAGTTCTTTCCTATGCACTCCTTGCACCTCTGCTGGTGAAGGTCCAACCCTATCCCTCTTGAGCTTTCTTGAGATTATCTCACCTATGTCAATGCACACCTTGTGGACTCTATGCACTCCTTGCACTTGGAAACTCCAAGATAGGAAGAAGTCGAAACTTCTGCAAATGCTTCACCAGTTATGCATTTTAAAAAATGAAATGAATACAAACATGTAAACACCAAAACACACAGTTATGCAGGAAAAACTGCTCTTTCTATTAATCTGTATGTCTTTACAAAGGTGTTTACATTGGCTAGACTGTAACAAGTCTCGACTCTCTCCTGAGACCTCTCTACTTGGTCTCTCCTCTACCTAACTCTCTACTCTCTAACTTCCTCCTATTCCAAAATGAGGGCTCTCTCGAGCTTATCCTCCACCTCACCGTCTCTGAGTTATCGCTCTCATAGAGTGGCTACATTACACAAATAGAAGTCGTAGACCTAACTGATCTGGACTTAGCTGTAGGTAACCATTAACAGAAACCTCAACCACCTCCTGTATAAAGGTGTGCTTGGCATTAAAATCCTTACAACGCAAATCCCCAAATGGGATCGTATTTCAAAATTTTGAAAAATGAGAGGGCTTTGCCTCTCTCCTTCATGAATGTGCATTGGATGTGATGGTTGGCTGGCACTTGCACTAAGCTGGAGTGATGCTCCTGCATCATACTCCTCAGCTAGAAAAATCATGAGTTCCTCTGCATCTCTGTTGAAATCCACCTGGATCCCAAATAGTTCTTTGGAGTTGTCCATCTTCTCCTTTACTTCGTTGCTGCTATTGTTGTTGCTCTGCTGCTCTTGCAGGATCCCTTCTACTCAGCTTCTCATTGTTGGCAGTCTCATGTGCTGACTTCAACATCAGTCTTCTGATTTCATCAATCACCTTGTCCAGCTACTGCAGTGGTTATCTCTTTGTATGCAGTCCTCTCTGCTGCACTTTTGTCTTATCAATGGGCAGATTTGCTCGATCTCCCCTCCTATATTTATCTTTCTTTGTGGAACTAGTTGGCCATTTTGCTGCAGACTCTAGCTCTATAGTTTCATCACTGAACTGTTGTTCAACTTCTTCCAATGGCAGTTATGTTGCTACCATTTCTCTAGCTGGCATACTTCTAGCTTCTTCTAGCTTCTCCCCAGGATGGTATTCTCCACTACCTACTTCCAACTTAGCATGTTGGATGTGCAATCTTTGCACTATCACCCTCTTCTCCAAGGCTTCCAATTCTTCACACAAATCAGCAAAGTCCATGCTATCTTCTTCCTCCTCTGCTACAGATTCCAGTGTTGCAGTCTTCTCTGTTTCAGCTTCCTGGATGAAAATTTTGAGCAACTCAAATGAATGCTCTTTTCCTTCTGCTGGGGTAGACATCAGTGTCTACTCTATTTCTTCCTTCATGACATTCTCTGATGGCTGTCCTCCTTCTGTTGTTGCCTCTGCAACACATGCTCTTGCCTCAACTGGGCTACCTGGTAGGAATATCTCAATTCCTCCAATGATCAGAATGCTCTTCTAATCTTCCTCTATCAGCTCTCCTCGTTGATCCAAACTCTCCTCTGAGTTCATGAGACTTTCACATAGCCTCATCTTTTCCCCCTTGCCCATCTAGCAATATGGGAGCTTTATGTTTCCCACCTGGCATTCTGTGAGATCAATTGATCCGATCTCCATCAGTACTCCTTCCTGACATGAACTCACTCCCGAGTCCCTGAGACTTCCATACAGTCTCCCTTCTCTTCCTCTGCCCACCTAGAAATTTGGGAAATTTTTGTTGCCCACTTGGTAGTCTATGAGGTCTTCAGCCAATCTCATACCATTTCCCTCCTGGCAATATGAATTTCCCCTGCTGTCCTCCTGACAGTCTATGAAATCCTCCAATGATCTCATCTCATTGCCCACCTGGCAATTGGAAAATTCATCCCTGCCCTCCTGGAAGTTTATGAGATCTGAATCTGATCTCTCTTCCTCATCACTGAGGTTTTCTCCAACTTCTGGCTCACAGACGCAAACCAGCTCTGTGTCACTGAGGTTTTCAGCATACCTCAGCCACTTCCTCAACAGCCTTTTCTATCTTTTAGCCAACAACTCCTTGACTATCCACTTCACCTTCTTTTTCATGGGCCATTCATACACCCATCGTGCAAGCTCTTCCATCCTCACTCTTATCTCAACGAGTTCTTTATCCATCTCTGCTTTACTCATCTGTTGATGGTCTCCTCTTCCACCACGCTCATGGCCTTCAGTAGCCATTTCCTTGTTCTTGTCTGCCCTCCTGGCAAACTTATTGTTTACTCTTCCACCGAGAGTAACTTCAACATTTCCTACAGTCCACCTGACTGTCTATCCTTTGTTGAACACCTTGCAGCAATCACTACAGCGCTTTTAACACTCTACTTATTTCTTCACCTGCTGCATTCAGATGAATTTTTTTTTTTGATTCCACTTGATGTCATCAGAATTTCTCCTTTCATAGTCCACATCTTGCCTGTTATATGAAAACAGAAAATCTGTTGGCTCTGATACCACTTGATGGTGTGTATCAGAGTATTTTCTTTATCTACTCTACCTCCCTTTGCCTCCAGTCTACAAACAGAAAGTGGCTCTGATACCACTTGATGTAGACCCCCCACCTCAGTAGGGTTTTGTGACCTCTCGGTCTCTGGATTGATCTACTCCTGAGCCGAAATGGCTCTTTGGGCTCCTGCTGGAACCCCTTGAATCTAATCCGCAGGTCCCCTTTTATCCTCTGGCACAGGTCTTAAGAAAACCTGTGCGCGCGCACATCTTTCAGCTCTCTTCTCCATTCTGCAACAACACACACACCTTTTGCGTTTCACAATTTCAGGACTTCGTGACTCCTGTTGCAATGTTCCAGGTCCTTCAATATCCTGGTACCCAAAATGTCGAAATCTGTCTGTGACCATAGTCCATCATTCGAGATTTCGCGATTCGCGATTTCGCGACTCCAGCTGTGATGACTCTTGGTCCTTCGGACTCCTGATGTCTGAAATGCCAAAATCTCCCCTGGGCAATCAACGGTCCAAATCTGCCTAAATGGAAGGTCCTTATTCAATCATGATTCCTCCTTTTGCGATTTCGGGAGTCGAGATTTCTTGTCTCATGACTCCTCCCTCCTTGATCTCTCTGTACCCTAACTCCCAGTAGACTTCGATCTTCGACACCTATCCTCCAAAATGGACAGTTTCAATGCTTTTCAAGACTTCGTAGGTTGCGAAGTCAAAAGACTTCTCACATTCTGCCTTTCGATGCCCAAATCCCCGAAATACGTGGATCTCTGCCACGTAGCCTTCCAACGATGTACGGTCCTGGTCTTTTCGAGACTTTGACAGGTCTTCTCTTCCTTCTTCTGTGACGAGGTTTAAACCTCGCGCACCTTCTCTAGATCCGATGGCTCACGAACCTTGGTGCTAGATCTGACAGTTCAGATCCCCCTTCCTCTTCTTTGATCCAGAGGCTCTAAGGCCACTGCACTCCAGATCCAATGGTCGGTATTCCTTCGAGATTTCATGAATCGAGAGTTCATGATGCAGCGACCTCATGATCCCTTGCTGCTCCAAGTCCCAAACTCTGATATACCAAAATTCAAATGCGTGATTTCAGAATTTTGTGAACCGAAATTTCGTGATGCAAGCGATTCCACACTCCTTGGCCACTCCAAACCCCAAACTCTAAAATGTCGAAATTCAATGCCTTCGCCCAATCCAACGGTTGTCGGGATTTTGGCACTTCTCTACGAAGTGTCTCCACCATTCATCTTCAGCTTCTCTCCTGCGCATGCTCCCAGCGGTTAGACTTTGTGTTCTCTCCTCCCGATCTGATGGTTTTCGGTTCTCTGCATAAGATCTGACAGCAGTTGTAGCTCCCTCCTGATCTTTGTGATTCTTCCTTTTTCTTGGAATATCTCTGAAGTTTCAAAGGCCTCGACCTTTGCTTTCTCTGTGAACCCTATGACCTTGGGTCTCGCCTGTGTTCTGGAAAACGTTGTTCCTCCTGAGCTCTATTCTCTCTGAAACCTCAAAGGGTTTCTCTCGACCTCTACACTCCTTGCAGGGTACTTGCACACAATTGTGCAATCCGTCCTGAGCTTTGAGAATTCGGACCTCTAAGGGACTTGACCCTTGCCTTCTCCTTCAAATGGAGATTGGTGCCCTCTTGGCAACCTCATGCTCAAGCACTCCTTGCTGAGATAACAGAGTATTCAGTAACTCAGTAGGTGTCTCTCCTCGACACTTCTTCTCTCTGAACTTGAAAGAGTTCCTCCTGTGCACACTTGCACTAAATCAATGCCCTCCTGGCAGAGTTCTCCATAATCCTCTGTGATTATGTCTTCTTACCAAACTCGAAATAGAGTTCTTCTATGCACTCTATGCACTTGCTCAATGCCCTCCTGATAGAGTTCTCCAGAATCCTCATTGATTTTGTCTTCTTGTCAAACTCGAAATAGAGTTCTCCTCAATGCACCCTATGCATTCACTCAATGCCCGCCTGGAAGAGCTTCCACAGAACCTTTAGTAGTTCTGTCTCCCCATCAAACTCGAAATAGAGTTATTTCCTATGCACTCCTTGCACCTCTGTTGGTGAAGGTTCAACCCTATCCCTCTTGATATTTCCTAAGGTTATATCACCTCTGTCAATGCACACCTTGTGGACTATGTGCATTCCTTGCACTCGAAAACTCAAAGATAGGAAGAAGTCGAAACTTCTACAAATACTTCACCAGTTATGCATTTTAAAACATGAAATGCATACAAACATGTAAACACCAAAACGCACAGTTATGCAGGAAAAACTGCTCTTTCTATTAATCTATATGTTTGTACAAATGTGTTTACAATGGCTGGACTGTAACAAGTCTTAGCTCTCTCTTGAGACCTCTCTTCTTGGTCTCTCCTCTACCTAAATCTCTACTCTCTGACTTCCTCCTATTCCAAAATGAGGGCTCTCTCGAGTTTATCCTCCACCTCACCGTCTCTGAGTTATCGCTCTCACAGAGCAGCTACATTACACAAATAGAAGTCACAGACCTAACTGATCTAGACTTAGTTGCAGGTAACCATTAATGAAAACCTCAACCACCTCCTGTACAAAGGTGTGCTTGGCATTAAAATCCTTACAACACAAATCCCCAAATGAGATCGGATTTCAAAATTTTGAAAAATGAGAGGGGTTTTCCTCTCTCCTTCATGAATGCACGTTGGATGTGTTGGCTAGCTAGTGCTTGTGCTGAGCTGGAGTGATGATCCTGCATCATATGGGCTTACAAGACATCCACAAAGAAACTCCACAATTACACATCATTCCAATTAGTTTATGGGAGAGAAGAAGTGGTTCTGGCAGAGTTCATCACTCCAAGTTTGTATATTG
>SNQJ01S0066521.1:0-40076 GCA_010110895.2 Picea sitchensis
ATCAACACCATTTTCACTAATATAGTTATCGATATTGTCAATGAGATCCTCCTCTCCTACATTTGGATGATCAACTTCTTCAACTTCTTCGTCTAACACATCGACTACATGAGCCACCTACTCCTGATCTACATAATCATGATCTTCTTCCTCGTTATTATATTCACCCTATACTACATGATTATAGTTTACTGGTCTTCCTCTTGGATTATATCTAACAACGTATGACCAACCTGCTTTACCAGGTACCTCTGAGTAAAATACTTGCTCACATTGACTTGGAAGAACATAAGGCTCTGTACCCAGTTCAAATGCCTTTGTATTAACCATGGTAAATCCATTATCATGCTCAATAATAGGTCTTTCAGGTTCACGTTCATGCATCTATAGCCTGTACCATTTAACCTCAAACAAAACTATTTTAAAGGAATTAAAATCACACTCAATTATATCCTCCAAATGGCCATATACCTATTCTCATTTTCTTCCATATTTCTATCACTTCTAGAGGAAATGTTGGTGACCTTAAACACTACAGTTATCCCACAATCTGAGGTTTTCATCTTATCATCCAACATTTTGATATGAAATTTACGACCATTACACCACATAGCCTTGTGATGTTTCAACTACAACATGGAAAACAAGTAAAAAATACATTGTCAATTAATAAACCTCATAAAGGAATTAGTAAATATATATTTCAAAAATTAAACAAACCAATACATTGAAAAATTGGGAAAAAACTAGGAAAATGTGGGTAAACAATTTAACTTGTCTATTTATCTTTTAAACCAAAGGATAAATCAACTTCCCTTAATGTGAGATCAGGAAATTGATCTTGATGATGATGTTTTGTTTTAATCATATTACTCACCCCTTCCCATGATAACCTACCGAATTATTCTTCATTATATTCTATCCAATGCTCCATCCAATCAATGTTGTTTGCAATGTATAAAAGTAAAGCATCACACTCTCAAGAAACTATATGATAGAATAACAATTTAATATCATTAATTATCTATTGTTAATAAAGGAATAATTTAATAAATGTGTAATATATTAAATCTATGTCAACATCTAATAATTACCTTTCACAGTCCTCATTTTACCTTTCCCCAGTAGGACATCCCCTTCAAATTTATTGATGGAGTCAAGATTCCAAATGCGAGGCACACTCATAATTTCTACTAATTTAGGTATATATTGAATAATATACACCATGCATTGATATACCATATATTCCTCAACCATAGAACCCTTCGGACATGCTCTTTGTCTAACAAAAGCCTTCAATGACTTCAATTGCCTCTCCACCATCCACATCAACCTTGTGTGTACTGGTCCACATAATTGAATCTCCTCAACTTGGTGTATGAGGTAGTCTTCTTGTGCATTGAAAAATGGTGGAGGTAGATACTATTGCATTTGACACATTAGTCGGGGAATTTATCTCTTCCAATACCTTATATCTTCTTTATGGATTTCTTTTGATGATAGCCACCTACAAATGTCGATGCAATAAAATAATATCAAAGCATACATAAATTTGCAGATAAAACATAATATGTTAATAAGTTCTACTACAAAGAACATAAGAAGTACATTTTCCTTATAAAACAATACTTATCTCATGTATTTGCCAAGTACATAAATCATTTTTTTTATGTTGTTGTAAAAGTCGTCTGGGAGAGATAAAGGTAGAACATACTATAACAAAAAAAAAAAAATAGTATTTGTTTCCAAAACATGCATACCAATAAGGAAATATATTATAACCTACTAATTACCTTAATGAATGTATGCCAATCATGTGTTTTAACCCCACCAAAAACACCTTTTTTCGTTAATATATTTTGAATGTTCAACGAAAACCCCATCAAAAACCTAATTTTTTGAATGATCTCTTTTACAATATTGCTATGTTTCTCCGTCAATAACCAACGAAGACTAGTATTAAGTTCACGACCATCTCCATTAGAATTAATAATAACACTTTGCAATGCATGATTAGCTTCCTATATGTCACAACAAATCTTTCCAATTCTCTCTTTGTCAGTCCTTCCATCTAATATTTGCCATAACAATTTTTTTATGTTCTTCCCGATATGCATTGTATCAAACATATGAACTACTTGTAGGTTCACGAAGTATGGAAATCTACTGAATTGCATCGGGTAACTTTTCATTCCTCATGGAAGCCCATTCGTGCCTTAAAGACATTCATGAAACATCAACAAATTGAAATTAACACTAATTAATGGGACAAGATGAAATTAACCAAAGATTTATATAATATGTCATACATAAATAATTTGCGTACCTTGATGATTTCTACTATATTCCAACTTCCATAGGCGAGGTGTGATTCTTCGTGGTTATTTTCTATTTTCTTCTTTACCATTGAATTTTTCTTTGTATGTAGTTTGATAACTATGGTTCTTAGGCAGAAAGTGTCTATGCTCATCAAACACTTCCTTTCCTAAACTCAAACGACGAGATTTTATCCTCAGACCACAAACTGGGCATGAAAATTTACCCTTTGTTTGAAGACCTACAAGATATATGAATTAATGTAGCATCAAATTAGAGTTACAATTTAAAATAATGCATGATATTTTCAATAAATATATATAATATTAAATCACAAAATGAATTAACAATATACCAAAAAAATGTGTTAACCCGGGAACATCATGAATTGTCCATGATAGTATTCCATGGAATTGAAATCGTTTTTTCCCTATTGGTCTAGAGATGTCATACATAGTGATGCCAGCCCATAATTTCAACAACTCATCGATAAGAGGCTCAATATATACATTCATATCTTTAACTTGATACCTACCTAATTGGTTCAACATACTTCATGATTAATTATACTTATCTAGATGTAGTTATATATAAAAGAAATAATTACCATGCACAAACAAATAAATGAAATATTTTGTCATACTTTAAAGAAAATAAAAGATAATCAAATACCTGGAACAATCATTGCCAACATTGTGTGCTCTCTCTTGATCGACATCCAAGGAGGAAGGTTATTGTTTATAACAAAAACAAGCCACACTGAGTATGTAGAACGAAGCTCTCCAAATGGATTGACACCATCAACTGCAAACGAAAGTCTAACATTATGATGTTATTCTTTAAAAATTGGCCACTTTCTTCGATGTACTTAAATGCAAAACCATCTATAGAAATTTGAAGAACATCGTCTTGACTTTTGTTCTTTGCATGGAAATCCATAATTTTTGCTATACTTTGGCACCTAAACAACTGATGGAAACGTGGAATTATCAGAATATAACGAAGAACTTTGCGAGGAACCTTATTTGGTGCTTTATCAGTTCAATATGTACTTATTTGACATTTTGGGCATTCATTTTCTAAGGCATATTTTCCATAATATATGATATGATCATTAGGACATGCATCAATATCCTGATAGTCCATTCCAATTTCTTTCATAATCACAGATATTTCGCGATATGTGCGTTGAAAAATATTTGACGTTGGTAATAGAACTTCATCTAATAATCTACAAAATTCTAAAAAATAAGTCAATGTAAACAATATTAATCATCAATATCGCATCCAATATACTAATTTACAAATTAGAAAACAATACCAATGTAGGAAAAAATTGAACCTTTTAAGTATTTGTGAACATGAAGGCATAAATAATTAACAAATTAAATACCTTAGTATTTGTGTGAGGCATGCATTTGATAAACCATTCAAAACCTTCAGGTTCACCAACAAAAATATAGTATATAAAAGATTTGTTGTTGAGCCTTCATAAAGAGGTTGACGTGACTTCTCGAGTAGAGGATCAACATCATGACTATCATCCTGGTTGTCCTCATCCATTGGAGAAAATGTGTCTTGGATCAATCTGTGTACCTCATCTTCCTGATTTGAATCACTAATGTTATCTCCATCCATATCATCATTAATAACTTGATCAACAACTTCAATATTATGATCTCAAGGTTCATCACCCCGTAAAGGAGTACTTCTGCTAATACTTGGCAAATAACTCTCTAGAGGTCAACATTTTGGGGGCATCGTCTATATATTTAAAAACAATGTAGAAAAGTTAGTTTGTATAGAAAATATAAAAATCTTGATAAGAAATATTACTAAAATTCATGACATGTTGATTATTACAGAGAATACATTAAATATTGAATCCTCTTACCAAGGGACAATATTCATAACCCCCTTCGACGTGCCCCTTTTCCCTACAATGTATTTTAGCTGTTGTTATTAAAATTATTTTTCTTTGCAAGCCTCTGCAATCATATCGAGGGAAATACAATTTTCCATCGCCCCTCGCCTCTAATGCCACTCTTAACTGAGCAAGCTTCCTGTCATTTTCATTCATAGTGACAAATCCTTGTCCTGATAAGTAATTATCTTACATACACTATACCAAACAATATGTTGTCAAATTTTTATATTTTAGCTACTCCTTTCGATTATGATATGTTTATTTAACCTACAATCCTCACAATTATTTCTTCTAAGACATTTTGACAAGCTTTTTTTTATTATTGATTAATTATTAAGATCGATATGCTTCAATTTGTATTATAGAGTAGTGTGTACTGAATCACCATGGAAAATAATTACACACCATTTAACGAAAGTGGTCAAAATTTGTCAAACATGAATCACTCGACACCATAGTACAACATTCCTAGACAAAATTCCAATCTTTGAAATTCACCACGAAAAAAGGAATGCCAACCACTTGTCATCCACAATTGGGTTGGGTTGGTTTAAATTATGACGTGTTGATTTGCAGCTACATACAATGGTCATGATTTTATGCTACTTACAGTGGTCACAGTTTTATTTTCTGAGACACTTTGGCATGTTCTCATTTTTCATTGTTTAACTAGTAGATTTCATCATGTTATCGTAGATTTCATCATGAATTTTTTATATTTTAGATACACCGTATTAATAGTGTATAAAAAAGTAGCATCAACTACAAACTAAAGTTAATCACTACATATATAATTGTGAGTGATTATAAAAAATTGAGAGAAACAACATCACATATAAGAAAAGGGTATGTGGATTTTATTGAGAAAGTTGAAATAAATATACTTTATTTATATTGGAAGAGTATGGTATATAATCATAAGTTCATTTGTTAAAGGTGCTTAGTCATAAGCCAAGAAAGTTAAAGGTGGCTAACCAAAATCTAAGATGGTTGAAGGTGGTTAGTTAAAAGTGATTGTTATGTTCCTAGTCACGACATAGATAGCATCTTTATAATAAGGTCATATGTGTACAATTGTTTCCTTTATATAATAACGACATATATACCTAACATACATTTAGGGTTAGTGTTTATGTATCTTATTGTTATAAACATGAGCTTCCTCCCTATCTTATATATACCATAACTTATCATTTATCAATATAACAATCAACTTCAAGNTTTCAATTTATGCAAGTGTGATCCCATTTGTGTACTAGAAATGTAACAAGTGGTATCAAAGCTTCAATCAAGCTTTGTTGGTGTTTTTTTGTTAGTTCTTAAAAATAAAAGAGAGAATAAAATGACAATCAATTACTATCATTTCACCGATCAGGGTTGAGTTTCAAGAGCACTTCCATATATTTATCAATGAAAAGAGGGAGACATTCTAGCTACAATTGAAGGGAAACGGGTAGGTGGATTCCATAAACCTAGAATATTATGGAATCCACATACCCTTTTCCATAGAATATACTAACTAGATCCAAAAACCAAAGACATCAAATATGGTACTACACATATAATATATTATCAAGGAAAAAACAAGCTACATGAAATTTGGACATTTGAACAAAAATTTACAAGTTAAATGAGCACATAAATAAATAAATAAACATACTAACCTTGCAAGCTCAAAATCTGAGCTATGTAGATCAAGAATTGGATTTGTTCAACTGGTGGGTGACGAAAAAAATAAACAGCTCAAACAAAAGCCATGAATAGTGTCACAACTATAGCAATTATGTCACAAAGTCTCTTAAAGTCAAGTATATATAGGTCAACTAGTCAAATAGTCGTTAACACCGACCAATGAGATAGGCAAAATTTTCGTGGCTATAGCGACAAACTTTCGTGGAAATAGCGACGAACTTTTATGGAAATAGCGATGAAAATCCCGACCAAGTAAAAAAATCTATTCATGGCTATATCGACGAACTTTCATGGCAATATCGAAGAAAATCCCGCCCTATTTAAAAAAAACATGAAAATAATGGAAAAGTGGAAAAATTTCGTGGAATAATATGCCCATATGTAGTAGTGTATGATAACCAGTTGGGAGTTGAATCTTTTCCAAAAGAGAAGAAGCCTCGTCCATACGAGGACAAAGGTGATAATAATGATCACCTTCGCATAACATACAAGGAAATTTGACAGTTGTCTTCTTCTTACCAACCTTATCGTCATTAGTTGATAGGGCATCACCAACATGTCTAGCAGGGGCCGATTACGAGGAGGACCACATTTCTAAGAACTTGGGAATACCAAGGAAATCCCTCAAAAATTGGTCACCCTTACAAAGATTGTAAGGGAATTTGGGTTTCAGATTCTTCATTTTAATCTTTCGACCTCATCAACACTCTTAGTATGATTAAGAGTAGTTGGTTTCTTGAATCCAACATCTGATATGGTTGGAGGCTTGGTCCTTTTTAGGTTCTTCTTCTTCTTCTCTTTTTGTTTCTTGTTCTTCTTATCAACGTGACTACTTTCTTTAGAGCTTTCACTAGGTGAAGAAGGAGAAAGGGAAGGAGACTTAATGGGTGAAGAAGGTGAAAAGTTGACATGAGGTTGATGTGTGGGTAATGTACTTACATCTGAAGTATTAGGTGAAGCTGAAGCACTGGGAAGATTTGAGATCACCGGAGTGGGGAACAACCAAGCTGGTAATACGATGCTGAGTCCCAGAAGACTAAGTGTGGTAATGTACGAAGGACCAATGTTTCCAAAAGAAGGAAAGGTGAAAGGTTCCCTAGGACAAGGGGTTCCTCCATTGGTACTCTTAGGATTTTATGACATTAACATTGACTCGACCTAAGGTCCACTAAGTAAAACAAACAACACACGCTATGAATCTAAGAAGCAAACAATCAAACAAAACTTCCCACAATGCAACTACTAGTTGGTGATGAAATCCAACATCGTGAGATCAATATAGGAAGGGGAAGGGATAGAGTGGGTGGATCAATTACCTTGGTGACCTGCTTAACAGAATTATACCTTGTTGCAATATTCCACACAGTAATTGTGGATTTACCCTCCAAGGAGCCCGAGTGAGTTTGACCAACATCTTTTCCAGGTACAATGAGACTTCCCTTCACTGCCACCTTCTGTAAGACCCTGGATATTATGGCTACTAAGGTCACCAAATTGCAGTCAACCCCTAAGCAGGTATGGTCGACAGTCCATTTCGAACGTATGGGCAGGATAACAAGTCTGAAATCCTTCAAGAGAACTGAGGACAAGTGGACCGGTAGAACTCTAGAGGACTCCGAACAAGTTTGGAGTTCATGAAGCACCGAGACCAAATGAAGACAGTTGAACCTCAAGAATAACCCCCAATATATGATCTGACTACTACGAATGGTTAAAATAGGGAGGGATAATATATGTAACTCTCCCGAACATGAACTCGTGTGTAACCCCTGTGTGAGAGGGGGATCCCATAAATCTTATACAAAAATTGGATTTTCTCTCTCTATTGCAAGATGCTAAGTTTGTTTGACAGCTTTGGAAAGTTATCCTTTCAACCTATTCCAAAGCCCTAAACCTTAAGCTAATGTAGGTTTTCTAACAGAAAATGTAAAAATCTCCGATAATTTTTAGGTTAGCGCTTGATTTTAAGGTTGTTGTTTACTCAAGAGGAACATGGAGGGGACTAAATGATGTTTTGACGGACTCTAAACAACACAAAGAAAAGAGAATGAAAATATTTCACTTCGATGAAAGATATATTATAAGAAGGAGAAAATGTTTATCATTCCCAAATGCATAATGTCCCACAAATTTTATTAAACTCATCAATGTCAAGATCTTCAAGAAATGAGTCAAAGAGATTGTACACCAATACATCATTCTTGGCCTCCCATGCAATTTGCACCACTAGCCAAAAGCCATGAAATTTCGCTAATTCAAATGCAAACTAGTTTCACTACCCAAAAGAAAGAACACATATATATTCTTTGTTTGATTCTAATGTATAAATAAAGTAAATACAAATCATTTGATGATCTACTACTTTCAATCAGGAGAAAAAGTCCTATGCAGATGCAAAAAGCATGAAGTGACAAAGGTTTCAAACAAAGAATGCATGCAAAGCAATGGAAGAAAACAAGTAGAAACTTGTTTTGACAAGAACACAATCAAGGATTCTACAATCAATCAAGCATTCAAGGAACACAAGAAAATGTAGAGAAGAATCTAAGAAAAGACAGGGAGAAAGAGGAATCACTCAAAACTGTCCCAACAAAATAAGCAGCTAGAAAATGAAATTTCACATTTCTGAACAAGGTTTCAAGCTACAATAAATACAATAGGTAGTGATAATCATCAAAAATCAATGTAAATAACTTCACAAAGTCTGGGTAAATACTTCCACAAAATAAGCTGAGAAAATCTGAGCAGAAAAGGGAAAAACTCCTCCAAAAAGGAGACCAACGCTCCCTGTCTCAAGGATACATAGTGTTGTAGCACTCCCTAAATCAATGTAGGGGAGTGATAGCACCCTGATATGGCCTACAGAGGGGCATTGATCTACCTAGAAATTCAAAAAATAGTAAAAAAAAAAATGAAGAAAAACTCACCCAGAATGCATAAAAATTGGTGAAATTGCTAGTGAAGGTAGGAGAAGGCTAATGGATGATGATCAAACAATAAAAGTGATCTGAAAGGTGGGAAAATGTAAGTAAATACAATAGGAATGTTTTTGTAAAAATGACCTCAAATATCAAATGGAACAGTGGATAGATATTTGAATTTCCTTACAACAGCTTTCATTCAATCAGATAAATGAAAAAAGAAGTAGATCGACTCCAAATATCAAACAAGAAGAATTAATCAAAGTAAGGAAGGAATATTTCAAAAATCCAAACAAAACATCATCAATTCTTAGAAATCAAAATGTTGGAGGCCAAAAAGAAGGACACACTAAGATGGTAATAGCCCTGAGCAGATGAAAAAGCAAAAACTAGACTCAGAGATCAACTCCCAAAAAGGTTTTTAGCAGCAAAAGACCAGTGCTCTAGTGTCAAGGGTACCAGAGCGTTGCAACACTCGGTGGGAGCCTGAAAGGGAGTTCCAATGCTCTGGTTGTGGAGGCAGGGGAGTGCTATCCTCTTAGAAGAACAAACACTTGCCCAGAACTAAAAAAACTCAAGAAAATCCAGAAATTGAGTGTGTATGGGATGAATCCAAGAGCCAACAACACATATAAGAATCATAAACACAACATGAATAAGATTTAAAGATGAGAAAAGGCCAAAAACAAGACTAAGGAAGGAAACCAAAACTTAAAGCTTTGCTCCCTAGTGGAGTAGCCAATTTCTGTTACAGGAAAATCCTCTTGCAGACAGGTGAACTTCCTCTTGGATCTATACCCCTATAACCAAGACAAAAAGGTGCTAACTTTGGTCACTAACATCCCTTTAAACCTAGATAAACTAATCTATAGAGAAGAGGAAGAAGATGTAGTTTTTTACGATGCTTGTCCTCACCCAGTTCCAAGTTGAGTTCTAATCCACAAGCTCTTCAATAGGTCCTAAAATCCAATCAAAGACAAATAATGCTTCCTATTCTACTATGATTAGTTTGAAACTAGATCTATCCATTAAATACAAGTTCATGTAGACATACACAATCTTGAAGGAAATAGGCCAAGCACATGTATTAATGAGAACTCAATAGAGATACTTAAAGACCTTTGATGCAGATACAGTAGCCTCACCAAGCTCTTCTTATCCAACCCCTTTCTCAAATGATACACAAACACAATGAATATTCTTCACTAATTATCTCCCTTATGAGATCATAAGTTTGATGCCTTCAATTTCCTCCTCCTTCCTTATGATATCATAAGTTAGGTATTTCTCAATTTCTCTATATCCTTCCACCATGAGGAGGCCTCCTTATATAAGCATGGAGAGGCCTAACCACCTTAGATATTCTTGGGATAGGTTGAGGATATTTCTCAATCATGGGATCCTCCATAAGATCCATCCTTGACCTCAGATTCAAATCTAACTAACTCCAGAGATGAGGGGGATTTTTCCCTGATGTTCCTCAACAGCCCAAGATTTCCTCAAACAACCCAGTGCTCCCTCAGAATGGGGCACAGAGTGTTGCAACTCTCCCCCAAAGGAGGGAAGGGAGCACTAACACTCTCTGATAGTGGGTAGGGGAGTGTTAACCTTCAAAAATGACTTTTGAGTGCTCTTTTCAATGGTAAAATCTTTGTACTCTTTTTCATGTGATTTCTCCTACTTAAACCAGTCTTTGAGGGTGTCTTTGAAGTGTCCTTGTGATTTCATTCGAGACATGACATAGGCAATATGACTGTATGATGTCTGCGACACTTGTGACACTTATGGCTAAAATGTGACACTTGTAACACTTGTAATGACGACAATAGGTCATCATTGAAATGAGTAATTTTGATGTGTAACAACCTCTATCATTTGTTTGATTAACCAAACAAATTTATGGAGTGCTAACACTGTATACAATGGAGTACAATCTAATATCCCATGATCACTCGAGTCATATAGGTACATATCTAATGAAAGACAACACTAGATAAGGAATGTTGCTAATGTAAGTTGGAGGTCTTCTACACTATATGTCAAAGGTGCAAGTCTACATCATGTGAGTAGAGGAGTTGAGGTCAAACACACTGATTCTTCTTTTGATTATCGGTCATTAAGGTATACTCTCCATAGGGACTGGAAGAATAACCAATTGGAGGAGTAAACTCTAAGTAACAAGCTCAGCTTCCTAAGGTCATGCTAAACCCAAACTTTGGATGAAAATGGACTCAAAATTTCATGCTTTGTTCAAAGGAGACACAATTGTTGTAGATATGAGATAATATTATTTTCCTACCCGTCCTTTTTTTGGGTTTTTTCATAGGAAAATAAATTCTACGATATAGGAGAGGAAATGAGTGTCGCAAGTAAGCAACTAGTTCCAAGTAGCGGAACATACCTATGCTCAATGCAAGGAAGTGCATGTGGGGCATGGACACTTGAGGGGATGTTTCCTCTAAGGGTACAGGGTGTCAAGATGCAAAGGATATATAGAAGGCATTGCTTGGCTAGTGGTGCAAATTGTGGATGTAAGAGGCTTACAATGATAAAGAGAGAACTGGAAATAGGCTCAACAATGGAGAAGGATTATGGGATGCAAACAACTTAACTACACAAATGTCATTTTTTCTAGATTTTGTCCCCTAGGCCCGAAAAAGTATAAATATTACCGAGGAGAACTCTTCTAGCCAATGTTGACTAGAGTATTCATTTTTCCTAAGTAGTCTACTTGGTCCAGAAAAGAGTTAAACTTATACCAAATAGATGTCCTTTCAAATCCATTTAACAAGTGTGAAAGAGACAAGTTCACTCAACAATCTTTTTCATTTTTTCAAAAGTCGCAAAAGAGATTAACAAAGACTCGAGGGGAGTCCCATAGGTAACAGTCAAAATGCTTGTGAGTAAGAAAATGGGGTTCAAACGTGAAGTCATATCGGGACTATAAGGAACTCCCAGTCCTATGGAATAACTCCCCAGTATGGTCGCCAATTATGTTACAAGGAAAATCTCTCTATGGCTAGGGGTAAACCACAACAGACGGAATGACATGCATAAATCAACTCTAATCGAAAGTATGCTATATAAAATAAATGCTAACAAGACAAGGCTAAGAGCCTACCTCATCTGGACATTTGAAGAATACCATCGTTGAGCACGTGACCCAAAGATTTATACCTGCAACTTGTCCTCAACAACCAAGATACACAAGAACATGGTGATAATATATAATGTTATCATATATATTAGCATAATCCATTAACATACATGACAAATACGACCATAGAATAATAATTCAAATATTTTCAAGATATCAATTGGACGAGAAAAAGAGTATTTCTATTAAAATAATCAACATAAGTACATAGGTGACAAACTTCTATAGTGATGCATATTGAAACTGAGAAATTAAGTCCCTCGAGTTGGGCCTCCAACACTTCAATCCTCCAGTAAAGGAAATATCATATATAGGAGTCAATGAGGTTCTCCATCACAAATAATGAAGAGCTTGGGAGCTGAACAAAAGGAGTTCAAACTTTCAAGGACAAAGGAATGGAGACTCAATATGAAGTGAAATTTCTCCATAGTGCCTTTTCTCTCAAAGTTGAATTGTCCTCATCAAGACTTGGATATGGCTCAATTTATAGCCTTCAAATGGAACCGAAGGGTCGATTCAGAGCATTTCTGGTATGTGGAAGCTCAAGGATCATGGATCTCGTGACATGGTATGAAAACCCAACATAGTTTTTAATTTTTGAGCACCAAACTCGATGTACGTGGATTGTAGTGGAGAAACCTATGTATACACTTGTTGTATAACTGATAGGGTGCGTATATGAGGAAAAATATGCATTTTGGCTCTATAATGAACAAAAAGGGACTTCAAGTCTATAGAGGGAAAATGGAAGACCATCTAAGCCAGTTGCATGGAGTAAAGAAAAATTTGATGTAACAAAATGACACTCATTGGTGATGGAAAATAGTTTTTCCCAACCATAGAAACCAAAACACTTATGTCAATTATTGGAATTATTGAGATAAAGGAAAACCACTTTAGCATATGACCGACATACATAGCCACATATGACCAATGGGTGAAAGAAAATACCAATTATGTAATTAAATTGACCTGTAAGGTAATATTCTATCCAAGGACGAGAAAAATTCTCAGCTAAGTTATAGAATTCGACCTGGTCCATTGTGGAGAAGTCCATGCTAAACAAATTACCCCCAGACATTTTTTGAGTCATGCAGGTGAAAGGAATTCTCCTAGGAAAAGGAAATTGGCTGAGCGAGGAAGAGCCTTAACTCGAAGAATGTTAATTTGTCTTGAGTAATAAGAAAAATTCCTAGAAAATGATAAATCATCTCATGGAATGGGGAGTCAACTTTGAGGAAAGAGAAAACCTCCCAACAACTAGAAATCACCAAAGTAGAAACTCCCTAGGTAAGTGAAAAAAATATGGAATGAGAACCATTGATTCCCATCTCTGAAACCACCCAATGGTGCAAAATAAGGAGTTGTTGGTATGTGCATTTTCCATTAAACACTATATTATAAATCAAAAAATTCGACAATATAGTGTCAAATGAGAATTCAACCCAATAATTAACACAACTCGTTAAAATCCTCACAATAGCCATTAAAACCCATGTAAATCCATACGCTATCTCAACAATGAAGAAAGCCTTGAAATTATGCATATCATAGTGAATTCACATGGAGATTTCCCTTCAAAAACGCAGATTAATATCAAAGAATTCATACAACAATTTAAACAAGCCATAAGAAAAATCTTTTACCCTCGACACCCAATGGGAAAACCAACTTGAAATGGGGCTCAATATCTTCATTTTGGCAATCTCTAGTTACAATGTAGAGTTGATTCTCTCTCTGCATCCTCCTCCCTTTTCCCAAAAGACCCTTTGGGAGTGAAAATAAAGGAGAGAATATGGAGACTTAGGTTTAATGGCAAGGCCAATACTAATGACCATTCATTTCCCCTTTCTCATCCTTCTGTCCTCTTTTTTTTTTTTCCTTTAAATAATTCACTTTCCCCTATTTTCTTCATTTGTCTTATTCAACTTTACATAGAGATTGTTTTACAATGTTTGCTAAACTTTGCTAATTTCCAAATGTAATTGCAAGTACGAGTCTTACTCACTCATTTGTATTGATTCTTAATCAATCATTTGTTTGGATCCATTTCGAATCAAATGTATCTAAGAATTCAAGCAAAGTTACCTCAAACTCTTCCAATGTATTCAATTTAATATATATTTCAACTTCTTCCTCCATTGTCATTGATTTTTGTGATTATCTTAATTTATGAATATGTTTTAGGGTTTTGAGTTTGCAATTTGGGGAGTATAGTTCATAGTATATATTTCAACTTCTTCCTCCATTGTCATGATCTTTAATCAATGTAAGTTTGTTTTTTGATTATCTTAATTTATGAATCAATGTAAGTTTGTTTTTTTGATTATCTTAATTTATGAATATGTTTTAGGGTTTTGAGTTTGCAATTTGGGGAGTATAGTTCACATGTCATGGGCATAATATTTTAAGGTGTGTCTCAAAACCTAAACACAATTTTATATATTTTAAGGTTGATTTTTTTTTTATTAATCAAATTCTTTTCATTACGAAGAAACCATTAATATCATTCAACTTTATTTCCTTCTCTTAAATAGTAATTAGTGTAGGATATCTACTAGCCAATAAGTGCCCATTCACATAATATATAATAGTAAAAACTTATTTAAAAAAGAACAAATAAATATTGTATTATAAAACCAATACCCAAAGTTTATTATATAAAGTTTGTTGAACATAACCTAACACTGAGATTTAAAGAGACATACATAAAAAAAAATTGAAAATAGTGCATCACAACTATAATTAGCTATTTCAATAAGTATATTAATTGAATAATCATTGATTTCATTTTAAATTAATTAAATTGATTAATCTCAGCATTATGTTAACATTATGTTAAATGTATCTAACACCAACCTAGATTCATCTTAGTCTGTATCTAGCTGGTGCAATTCACACAAACTTCCTTTTTTGCATATGATTTCAATCACTGGTGCACCTCACACAGACTCCGGTTTTGCATATGATTTCAATTATTCCAACTCTCTCAGTATCCGATTATCTTTTACCATGGGCTTAAATCGAATCGTTTATGACAATTCTGGACCGCTAAACTCCTCACTGCACCTGACTGCTACAAAATTCTTATGAATTTACACCACCATTTACCCTACCCACCTCCTCATTGTCATTTTCCATCGCACTTCCTCCCATTACCCTATAAATAGGCCCTTCTTCTAATTCACATTTCGAACGGAAATCCAGAATCTAATCTGTGGAAATGTGTTATGCCAACCTACTCTGCTGGAGACGAAGGGAAAGCAGCAACATGCATGGGTATGGCAGTAGGATATCATTGAGTCGTTGATTGCTGAGAACATTCATGACTGGAAAGCTAACAACATTAGTTGAGCCTCATCATTTGAAAATTTACAGCAAAGCCCATGAAAATTTCAGGACTCAACTCGTGTGCAATGCTATATCTCCTGTATTCCATAGATTCCAGCTAATCTCAAGTAATTTTATGTACTCTTCACTGTATTTTATCTTCCTCGAGCCGAAAGAAAAATTGTAAACCCTAGTTTTAAAAAAATTGTATTGCGATTTTTCTACTTCACTGATTAGTGTATTTTGCTGGGCCCTGGTTAGGTTATTTAATATTCGTGACATGTTAGAAGGTTAGAGTTTCTATATGCAGTAAAAGTTTGATATATCAGAAGATTTCCAAAATGAAGCGGGCATAGATGTTTATCCGTGACCTTGTTCACTCCGTATCTCCCACAGCTTCCTACTCCCGCCCTATATTTCCGTGTGTATCGGACGTCCCTGTGATCGAAGCATCTGAATTGTTGGGCTTCAGTCTGATTCTGATGTCTGATCAGGTTAATGACTGAGTATTTTCGCTCTCAACATCTGATTTTTAAATATTGGCCCATTCGCCACAAATTTGTTTTGAATATTTGTTTTGAATATAATAACTGGTATCCGCAGGAGCCTTTATATTCAACGAATAGGGTTCACAAATTCACGACATAATGTTTTTTGAGTTATCCTTGGCTATTATTCCTTGTTGTTGGACCCTCTCTATTTGAATATTGACCATACAAGGGATTTAATGGATTGGCAAATCAACTCTCATCATGGTGGCTAGGTTTTATTCCTTTACATAACTCTCAAAGTATGAATACCAAGTTCTTTTCATTTTAGGTGGTCGATAAGCAAATATCGATGGAATGATTTACCAGTTGGACAACGGGATGGGATAAAGAACTCATTTGGCATCTTTCAAGTGAATGAATAAACTTCTTTTCACATAAACAACTTTAGGTAAACAAGCTTAATGCAATATTGATGCAGGTGTTGAAGCATGAACAGCGAAGCAGGGCCGAAACAACTTTAGGTAAACAAGCTTAATGCAATATTGATGTAGGTGTTGAAGCATGAACAGCCAAGCAGATGGCCCTGGATGTATTCCTCGTCTTGTTTTAGCTGCTACCAGTAGTGAAACCATATGTGAAAATTGAAAATTGCATGGTTATTTTGAACATCCTTGGTGAAGAAGTTATTGACCTTTCTCAAGGTGACACAATAGACAAAAAAGAACTCAAGAGTGAGTTTCACCTCATAAATGAGTTTTGTCATTATGTAGCACAATGCCCTTAAGGGAAAACTTGGCCATACTTCTTAGCAATGCACCAATGGACCACATATCTCTACTTTATTTGCAGATCAAGCTAGCAACCCTACCTTTGATGTTCAAATTGTCAATATGTTACTTGCTTCTAAAGGAAGATCTCCTACTTAGAAATAGGAGGAACAACACACAACTAGGCAATGGTCACACAATTTATATTGAATGAAGACTGATTACATAATTATATGGGAAACTAACCTACTTAGTAGGCTACATGCAAACCACAGACAACTAGACTCTACAGTGTAGTGTAGTAGAACTGACTCTTACTCCATTATTTCCAAGTCTCCCTCTTAATGGAGAACAAATTGACTTCTACACCTAACATCTCCCTAAACAACTCAAACTTAATCTTTCCAAGAGGCTTAGTGAAAATATAAGCAACATTTTCACTAGTATTACAATACATAAGAGTTATTTCATTTGACTACAATGTTTCTTTAATAAAATGAACGTGAGCATCAACATGCTTTGTCCTTGCATGAAAAATCGGATTCTTCGCAAGATTGATTGAATTTTGATTATCACATTTGATCATCGTAGGTTTCTTTTGTTCTTCTCCAACATCTTAAGAAGTCTTCTTAACCAAACAACTTCACAAGTTGCTTCACACAAGGCTTTATATTCTGCTTCATTAGAAGACAGAGATATAGTAGGCTACTTTTTAGTGCTCCATGAAACAACCCCGGACCCAATGCCAAACACATATCCAGTGGTTGATCTTTGATCATCAGGATTTCCATCCCAATCAGAATATGAGTAACATGTCAACTCAACATCAGATGCATCGATATATTTAATACCATAATCAAGTGTTCCTTTTAGATACATGAGTACTACTTTCTAGAGGCTTCACTTCGCCATAAACTAACTTAACACACTCACAAAATATGCAATCTCAGGTTTGGTTGTGGTGAGATAATTCAAACTACCCACCATCTGTCTATACATAGTGACATTCACCTCCTTCAAACCATCATCACAAGAAATTTTCACATTCTTCTAATTGGGAACAATGGAAGATTTACATTGATCCATTTTAAATCTCTTAAGTACTTCTCTGATATACTTACTCCGACAAAAAAAAAATTGGCCTACATTTCTCCAAACTTTAAGACCTAGGGAGTAATGTAACTCACCAAGATCTTTCATTTCAAATACCTGTGACAACTGCTCCTTGATTTCATCAATTAATTTCTCTGCATTTCCTGTAATTATCAAATCATCAACATATAAGGAAATCAATACTCTATACCCAACAAAGAGTCTATCTTCTCATACCATGACCTAGGTATCTGTTTTAGTCCATACATTGCTTTCTTTAACTTACACACTAAGTGTTTTTGCCCTTGTTCCACAAACCCTTCAGGTTGAGTAAGGTAAAACTCCTCCTTTAACTCACCATTCAAAATTGCAAATTTAACATCTAATTGGTGTATCTTCCAATGACACTTTGTAGCTAAAGTAATTAACAATCTGATAGTATTCAATTTAGGTACTGGTGCAAATGTTTCAGCATAATCAATACCTTATGTTTGTGAATACCCCTTTGCAACCAGTCTAGCCTTATATTTGTCTATACTACCATATGATTTAAATTTGGGTTTGTATATCCATTGGCATCCAATGGTCTTTTTATGTTTAGGCAATTCAGTCAATTCCCAAGTACTATTTTTCCTTATAGATTCATATTCTTCCTCCATTGCATTTCGCCATTCATCATGTTCATTGGCTTCATCAAAACTCATGGGTTCTATGACATTTGAAATGCTACTCATTAGGGAATAGTCTTTATACCTCTCAGGGAGCCGAACATGTCGTGAAGATCTTCTCAACTGATTATATTCCTCCCCACTTTGTGAAGATCTGTCTTTGCCTCTAGTTGAACTGTGATTGCTTAAATTGTCCATATCACTGAGTCCTTATTACTGTTGTTTTTGTTTCTGCGGTTGTGGTTGTTGTTGTGATGGTTGTTGTTGCTCTTATTTAACTACTTCATCAAGAAGTCTATTCCATTCCTCTTGACTGTCATTGTCATGATTTCCTGCTTCCTGCTCATGGAAAAGTACATCTCTACTTGCAAATACTTTGTGAGTAGAAGGATCAAACAATTTGTATGATTTGAATTCATAACAGTACCCAATGAAAATACATTTAATGGATTTAGCATCCAATTTCTTCCTATTCTCCTTTGGAATATGAGAAAAAGCCTTACACCCAAATACTTTCAAATTGTGAACTGCAAGTTTGGAACCATTGGAACCATACAAGGCTTCGAAAGGAGTAACATTATCAAGACACCTTGTTGGACTTCTATTCTTTAAATAAACTGCAGTATTTATGGATTCAACCCAAAATGCATTCAAGATATTCTTACCTTTCATCATATTGCGTGGACACTTTACCAGTTTTTTGTTTTTCCTTTCAACGACTCCATTCTTCTGTGGAATGTGAGGTACTGTAAATTGTTATACTATTCCATGATCTTAGCAATATTTGATGAAGTCCCCTTATTTATACTCTCCCCCTTGATCTAAACGGAGGATTTTGATGGATTTTCTTGTCTTCTTTTACACCATGGTTCTGAATTCCTGAAAGTACTCGAAAACATCACTTTTTATTCTAAGGAAGTAAACCCATGTGTATCTCATGAAATCATCAATAAATAATAGAAAGTAAAATGCACCTCGTGAAGACCTAGTCTTTAGGAGGTGCATTTTACTTTCTAAGGTGTATATTTATAAAAAAGTTCTCATATAAAAGCTCACATGTAAAAACATCTTATAAAAAAAATATCACACTGATGTAAACTCACTCAAACCTCATCCACTTAAGATCTCCTTTATATTTAAACTCATGCAAATGCATGCAAATCACACTCATGCATGCATGCAAATCGTGAATGACTCAAACTAACTCACTCTCAAATAATAAAGGTGATACGACTTTAATAAAAAAAGTTTATAACTTCACACATGCATCTATCTTTAAATCATGCATGCATCCACTCATACACCTTTAAATCATAACCCCACCTCACATGTATACATTAACCTTTAAATCATGTATACACCTTAATATCCAAAATATCCACTTTTTAAAGAAAAAACTTATCCTCACGCTTTAATATAAAAGATATCCACTACAATAAATTTTAATATCCCTTTTAAAGTTTATACCTCCAACAAATATGTACTTTTAAATATCCAACATTTATGATCCACTTTTAAATATCCTTTATATACTTCAAAAAATAATCAAATGCTCCAAATCGTGACATGCAAAAAAAATTCTCCAAAAAAAAATTAATCAAACTCAAGCTTCATGAAAAATCATGATTGGCTTCAAAATATGCAAAAGTTTGAAACAAATGCCAATCTTGTCCACAAACTCACGCTACCTCCACGCGCACCAAAAACTTGCTCACCTCCATGCTCAAAACTTCATGTAGATTTTGCAAGTGGTGGATCTGCCTCACGCCCAACAAAAACTTAGATTTGCTCACAGACCTTCTTTCAAGCTCGAACCCACGCAAACACAGGGGTTTCTGCACCTCACGCTACCTTAGAGTGCATGGAGTCTTCACCTCATGCTTTACTTGGGTGCGGAAATCATTAAATTTTTCTGCACTGTAATACACAACTCGACTGCAGAAGTATCAGGTTTTTCAAATGCCGAAATTTTTAGTAGTATGCCTCCGCACCCTTCAAGAGGAGGGACTTGCAAACTTCTAGAAATTTACGCATCTCACCCGGTGGCTCTGATACCAACTTAGAAATAGGAGGAACAAACACTCATACCAATTTAGAAATAGGAGGAACAAACACACAACGAGGAAATGCTCGCACAATCTATATTGAATGAAGACTGATTACATAATTATATAGGAAACTAACCTACTTAGTTGGGTACATACAAACCATAGACAACTAGACTCTACACACAATGAAGTAGATTTCAGCTACGAACTGATTCTTACTCCATTATTGCCAAGTCTCCTTCCTTTTCAAATGAAAAAGATACATACAATATTTTATATTGTTCTCATCTACCTCCTTCATTTACATTACAGTATCACCTTGCAACAAATGCATTCATTTCTCAAAATTTGGCTATTTTGCATTGTTTCCATCTATATCCTTTTGGTATATGTCATTTTTTTTTAACATGATCCTTCCACCTTAATATGTCTAGGCCCATTGGTAAAAATTGTAGATTTATTTCCTTGGTTTGTGACTACTCAATGGGTAACATCTAGTTCTTTAGAGTGTGCCCTCTTAATTAGATTTAAAAGTGGCATATGCTTTCAACTATTTCCCTATTTTAATTCTACACTTGAAATGTTATCTTTTCTCCAAGAATAAGATATTTGTAAATTTATTTCATTGGCTCTATGCTCCACCCATACTATTCATATTTAGGAGATTAAGTTTAAATTTCGTTCTCTAGAGTGCACCCTCCCACCGGAGTTTATTGTGTTGGTCCATACTTTCACTCAATCTCTCTTTCCCCATTTTCAAACTAAAAGTCTTTCTCCATGCAAAAATATTTTTCCAAGATACAAGTTACCATGGCTCCACACATACAACATACACTAGTAGTGATTAAGATATAGTTCTTTGAAGTTTTCCCTCCTAGTTAGATCTAAAATCGGCACATGCTTTCAACTATTTCCCTATTTCAATTCCACATTTAAAATGGAATCCTTGCTCCAACAATAAAATAGTTGTATATTTCTTTCATTGACTCCGTGCATTGGCACATGCTTTCAACTATTTCCCTATTTCAATTCCACATTTAAAATGGAAGCCTTGCTCCAACAATAAAATAGTTGTATATTTCATTCATTAGCTCCATGCCCCACCCATACTAGTCATATTCAAGATCATTGTTTCAAATATGATTCTCTTGCACAATCCCAAGTCTAAGTTGTGACCTTCTATTAGTCATTCTCTACTTCCTCATTCTCTAAGTAGAATCCTTTTCCACTGTACCTAATTCCCATGGTTAAAAAACACATACAACATACACCAACTATACTTCATAGCTCATTATTACCATTTCCACATTGTCCATGCCACGCACCTCAACATTCTTCATGTACCAAGCACTCTCTATATCTTTACACTAACCTAGTGGCCCTCTCATTTTTCTCTACACTAACCCAATGGAACTCTCATTTTTCAACTACAAGAGAATGTATTTGATTTAGGAGTATAATCTAACTAATCTCATAGAATCTTTAGTTGTTTATTAAAAACAAATGACCATAGGCATTTGAGTGTTACGTTGATGACATCGTTGATCAAATCCGATACCTAATTGTATGGCGATGCACATGCATAGTCGAGGCTAACTAATTTTACTACATCGATAAAATGATTATATGATACTATTTGTTTTCCACAATAACGCCCAATATAAGTGTTGCTTTCCTGTACATTTAAGAGTTGGCTTTAGAAATGCAAATTATGGTATAGATCTTTTCTTAATAAATTATTTATTTTTATTTTTTAATTATAAAACTTATTATAGTTTAGTTATTCATTAAGGTTGAGAAAATGGACAACCTCTCACTCTAAGGAGAGGGGTGATTAGGGTTTCCTCTGTTATGGGGTTTCCGTAGTTAGAACTATGTGGGGGTTCTATAGTATGCCTGTTAACTATTTTTTTTCTGCATACGTGGAATGCAGTGACAATTCTAGGTTTTTATGTTGATTAATTGGGTTAGTTGCCATTGATGTCAACCCTTGAAGAAATTCTCGTGGTGAATTTCGCTAGCACAAAAATTTGGGTAATGGACCCAAGTTTCTTTTTATGGATAATGGTATGAGTTTTGATATATTTGCAGGTAAGACAATTCTATATGGATAGTACATGTCATTTCATTTCCAATGGTATGTGGAACGTCACATAACTCCTCACAGTTAGAGAGTTATGGCCATGTGAAGTTGGAGAACCCTCATGAGTCATCTAGAAGCCCAAAAAAGTTGAAGTGTTTGTAAAAGAAATTATTTAAATAATAAAGTTAATGGAGAACTCCCTAAAATAAGGAAAGTGGGATGCTACATGAAAGTATAAATAAGAGGCAAGGCTCTCTCATTTAATCAGACTTGAATATCATTGAATATGTATTTTTGTGAAAGGTTATTTGGGAACATATTATTGATAGAGAAAAATTGCAGCAGAAAAAGTGTGGTAGGAAAATTGCGAAAGAAAAAGTGTAGCAGAAAAATGCGACAGAAAAAGTGCGATAGAAAAATCACAGTAGAAAAAGTGCACCATAAAAATCGTGACAAGAACATGGTTGGAGTCTATTTATGAGAGATATGACACATATTGTTTGAGGTATGTTTTGTGAGCTAGGGTTTAGCTCTTGAGATGGTATTGGACGTTCAATATTGTTGCATATATAAGATTTGTTAAGGGATATAATTGGTATTTTATTGTTGGTATTTGGCATATGGGTATTGGTATTTTGGTTGTGATGTGTTGTTGAAGTTGTTGGTTTAGATTGAGGATACATAACAGTGAGGTTGTGGCACATGGATTGATGTAATTTTTTATGGTATTTGGTTATGGATAGTGTGATGTATTGTTAGAGAAAATTTGATGGTTATATTGGTATATGTACTTGGTGTATGGTTGAGGTACATGGTTGAGACAAGTAGTTGATGAGTTGGCACATACTTGAGGTGTATACTTGATGATATTGATACATCTTGATGAGTCATAGTTGATGTGTATTTGATGCATGTTTGGTACATAGTTGGTACATGGTTGATCCACTCATTGATGGTACAGGTTGAGGTACAGGTTAGTGCATGGTTGATGCACATGTGTATCGTATAGGTGGATTATAGGTTGTTTGGACAGGTTATTGTGACAGGGTATTTGTACAGGTTTGGTGCATGGTTGATGCATTTGTTTATGGTACAATTTGAGGTACAGGTTGATGTATGGTACATGTTGGCACATGTTATTGGTATAGGTTGTTACATGTTGATTGGTACATGTTTGCAGTAGTATATCTCACAGTGATAGTGTAACAGTGGTTTCATCATTCTACTTCTACGCCAGGTCAGTTGGAAGGGGCAAGGACAGGTGGTTGTAGTCACCTTCCAATTGTAGTCGGAGAACATAGGGGGTTGTAGCCTCCTTCTAGTTGTAGGTAGAGAATTGGAGAGTTGGAGCTTCCCTCAGGTTGTAGCATGAGAAACTAGGGGGTTGGAGCCTCATTCCAGTTGCAACTGGAAAACAAAGGAAGTTGGTGCTTCCAATGAATGTAATTCTTCAAGACATATAAGAAAAAGAATTATGTGGTTTTCTCCCGCTTTGGGTTTCCACGTAAAAACACTATTGTATTGTGCATGTGTATGATTGTTCATTTATTCATCATTTATTTACTCTGCAATTATTGGATGATAATGCTACATTGATATAACACTTGCATTATATGGTTGAAAATGTTTAAATTTCTATATCATTGATTCAACCTCTGTCTCAGTAATCCAACAATTGGCTTCAGAGGAGGTGCCTTTAGAAATTAGTTTAACCATTGAAAGGTAGATCATGGAGAGAAACAACATGTATAAAAATGNCATTTTGGAGAAGAAGGATGAAAACATATATACATGCACAGGGATTTGAAATTTGGAAATCATTTGTAGATGGATACAAAGAACCAACTGTTCGCTGACAAATGAAAGAGAAATGAAACTCGGGAAAAATAATTCCAAAGCCACCAATGCACTTTTGAATGGTCTTTGTGAATCAATATACACCAAAGTTATACACTGTAAATCCACTAAATAGATTTGGGACAAGCTCCAAAATATTTATGAAGGAGATTCAAAAGTCAAAGCAACAAAGCTTCAAACTTACAGAGGTTTGTTCGAACATCTAAATATGAAGGAAGATGAGAATATTGCAGCTTACTTCTTACGAGTCGATGAAAAAATAAATGCAATCATAGGAATGGGAGAATAAATTAAAGAATCTGTGACTGTTCAAAAGGTACTAAGATCTCTTCCTATGAGATTTGATCCTAAGATATCAACACTAGAAGAAAGAGAAGATTTAGACTCAATAAGCATGGACGAACTACATGGAATCTTCACAGCATATGAAATGAGAATTGAACAAGAAAATCCAAATATAAAAGAAGCATCTTTCAAAGCATCCAAAAGGCCAAAGCAAAAGGGAAAGAAAAAATAAAAAGAACATAACAACAGCAGTGACATCTCGGAAGATGATGAAGAAATGGTCAACTTTGTCACAAAATTGAATAAGGGAACCAACGACTGATATAAAGTTAAGTTTTCATTGATTTTTTTTAATTGTGATGGTATTAGTCATTTTGCTAACAAATGTCCTCACAATAAAAATAAGAGGAATGATGAAGATAACTCAAATATAAAACAAACATACAAAGGAAAAAGAACCACAAACAAATCATTCAAGAAAAGCTTATGCACCAAAGAAGACATCTCCTCATCAGATCAAGATGAAGTCAATGACAGTGAAACAGAAAGAGTTCTATTCATGGAAGTAGAAGACTCTGACAAAGAAGACACCGAAGAAGAATATGAAGAGGTCTAAGAAGAATATGAAGATGAATAAGTTGACTACCGAGAAGAATTGGTGTGTGGCATAGAAGTTATAAGAAAAAAGAAGAAAAACAAGAAGCTATAAGTGGAACTAGACAAGAAAGAAGAAACTCAGGATCTAGAACAAATGATCACAAATTTGAAGGTTCAAATAGAAGAAGATAAAAGAATTGAAGAAGCACTCAAAGAACAACTAGAATAAAGAGATGTGATCATTGGAAATTTGGAAGCAGAGATTGTCACATTAAGAAAGGATCTTCAAAAGAAAAATATATAGAACAACTCAAAAGTTTTGGATGACATTATTAGCAGTCAAAAACCTCATCATGACAAGTCTGGACTTGGATACAATCAATCATAAAAGGGATCAATCTCCAAAAAAACATAACAAGAAACATATCCAAAAAGCTATGCAAAAACAATCAAAGGGGATAGGAATATCTACAAGGAAGATTACAGAGACACTCCTCCATCGAGAAGATTCATATTTTAGAATAAAAAACTGACAGATAGGCCTTAGGAAGAAGAAGGATTCAGAAGAGAAACTCATTTCAGAAGATATTGAAATCCCAGGTATCAAACTATCTTTTTTGGTTTATGTTATGCATGTAATAATTTTGGACATAAATATATGAATCATAGAGCTAACAATAAGAACATAAACAACCTTGAACGTCATACACAAAAGGGTTATCCAAGAAGGCCTAGTGAAACACATAGAAGAAGTTACAATAGGATTGAATCATTGAGCACTGAAGTGGAATGCTACAAGTGTAACAAATTTGGACACATGGACAAATATTGCAGAATGACAAATCCTCCTAGAGAACCACAACAGAACAAAAATAGTCACAGACAAGAACCTTAGAAAAGAACATCGATAAGAAAGAATAATCAGTATAGCAATGAAGAATGCACACTCGCTCTACAATATAAGCAGAAGAAACATGGTTGGTATGTTCATAGTGGCTATTCAAAACACATGAAAAGCGATAAAGACAAGTTTCTTACATTAAGAAAGGAAAGAGATGGACATGTCTCCTTCGGAAATGATGATTTAGCTAAAATCATTGGAAAATGCACAGTCAGAATTCGAAACAAGAATACCAAGGAAAAAAATGTTCTACTAGTAGAAGAAATGAAACATAATCTTTTAAATGTGATTCAAATGTGTTACCAAGGTCATAAAGTTACTTTCGATTCACAAAAGTGCAAGATAAGAAAAGAAGTTTCAGGAAAATTGATTACAATAGCTGCAAGAACTTCAAGGAACATATATGTATTAAGTGAATTTGGAAATGAAAAGTGTTGTCTCGGAAAGGAAAATGAAAGTTGGTTATGGGAAAGAAGAATAGATCACATACACTTTAATAACCTTGTCAAAGTCAGCAAAAAGGAAGCAGTTAGAGAAATGCCCCAGATTATGAAACCAACCAACACTTTATGAAAGCATTGTCAACAAGGAAAGAAAACAAAGACTAGGTTTAAATCAAAACAATATTCAACGAAAAAACCAATGGAAATTGTGCATACTGATATAGTTGGACCAACTACAACAAAGGGTTTAAAAGGTGAGAAATATTTTATGTTATTAATTGATAATTATACAAGAATGACTGTAGTTTGTTTTCTCAGGAATAAGTCAGAAGCTTTTGAAAACTTCAAGGTCTACAAGGAACTGGTTGAAAATGAAATGGATTCAAAAATCAAATGTTTGAGATCTGATAATGGAGGAGAGGTCACTTCAAAGGAATTTATGGACTACTACAACAGACATAGAATAAAAGGACAATTCTTCATTGCTAGGACACCTCAACAGAATGGAGTTCTTGAAGGAAAGAACATGACAATACAGGAAATGACTCGAACAATGTTAATGGATTCAAAATTGACAGATATATTTTGGACACATGCAATGTATAAAATGGTTCACATTCAAAACAGAGTAATGCTCAGAAACACCACTGACAAAACTCCCTACGAGCTATGGAAAGGAAGACCAGTAAATGTGAAGAACTTTAGAGTATTTAGAAGCAAATGCTACATCAAAAGAGAAGATGGAAGAATGGGAAAGTTTGAATCTCGTGTGGACAAAGGTGTACTTGTTGGTTACTCAAGTACAAGGAAAGTATACAAGTGTTACAATTTGAGGTTGAAAAAAGTTGTGGAAAGCATCAATGTAACAATTGATGAAACAGGTGGACGTGAATTAAAGGAAGAAGAAAATGAATCAATGGAACAACTTTATGAAGAAGAACTAGAAGGGGAAGATGAATATGATCAGGCAAAAGTAGAAGAGAAATTTCAGGAAGTGCCTCCAAAGACACCTAGAAAACGAGTACAGAAGAATCATCCTTCAGATCAAATTATCAGAAACAAAGATGCAAGAGTTGAGACTAGAAGAAGAATTCGTTCACTAGAACAAACGCACCTAGCACTCTCATATACGATTGAAACAAACAGTTTTGAAGAGGCCAGCAAGGATGAATTTTGGAATAAGGCCATGGATGAAGAATTGGATCAAATGGAGAAGAATGACACTTGGGAATTGGTTCCAAGACCAAAGAATAAGATTGTTATTGGCACGGAGTGGGTATTCAAAAATAAATTAAATGAAGATGGAAAGGTTACAAGGAACAAAACTATATTGGTATGTAAAGGATACGCACAGGTTGAAGGAATCGACTTTGAAGAGACATTTTCTCCAGTTGTCAGAATGGAAGCAATTTGATTTTTCCTAGATTATGCAGGCTCCAAGAATATTAAAGTGTATCAGATGGACGTGAAATCAACTTTTATGAACGAAGAACTTGAATAATAAGTCTACATTGAACAAACAGAAGGATTTAAGTTGTCACAGAACGTAGATTATGTGTGTAAATTGGAGAAGGTCTTGTATGGTCTAAAACAGGCTCATGGAGTATGGTACTCTAAACTGGATAAATATCTAAAGAAGGAAGGGTTCATAAAAGGAAGTGAAGACAACAACCTCTACATCAAGGTAACTCAAGATAGTATTTTATTAATTGAAGTTTATGTTGATGATATTATTTTTGGAAGTACTGATGAAAGCTTAAGACACAAATTTGCAAAGGAAATGCATAATGAATTTGAAATTTCATTACTTGGAGAACTATCCTTCTTTCTGGGTCTTCAGATACGTCAAATAAACCAAAGAATTTTCATTTCTTAAATTAAGTATATCAGAGAAATGCTAAAGAGGTTCGGAATGGAAGATTGCAAACCAGTTGCAAGTTGAACAAAGATGATGATTCAAAGTCTATAGACCATAGGCAATACAGGTCAATGATTGGTATCTTACTAGATGTGATAGCATCCAGACCAGATATAATGTAGGCAGTTGGACAGGTGACATGATTTCAAGCAACACCAAAGGAATCACATGTATTAGCAGTGAAAAGGATTTTCATATATCTCAAAGGAACAAAAGAGTGTGTATTATGGTATCCAAAATGAAGGGATCTATCACTTATTTACTACACAAATGCAGATTGGGCAGGTTGCATTGATGACCGACGAAACACCAGTGGAGAAATGTTCTACTTGGGTGAGTGTTTAGTATCATGGTTAAGCAAGAAACAATCATCAATATCCTTATCTATAGCTGAGGCAGATTATATTACAGCAACATCATGTTGTACACATGTTCTATGGATGAAACAAATTCTTACAGATATACAGGTTGAGTATGATGAGTCCATTCCAATCTATTGTAATAATACAAGTGTCATCAGTATCTCAAAGAAACCATTGATGCACTCCAAGAAGAAACATATTCCAACCAAGTATCACTTTCTATAGGAACAATTTACAGAGAATAACATCAGAGTTGAATATGTGGGCACAAAAGAACAAGTGGCAGATATATTTACAAAACCGCTTCCAAGAGAATCCTTTGAGTATCTTCGCCAAAGACTCGGAGTAATTTATACTCCAAAATGAATGTTTTTTAATGATTATCTTATATGTATTAGATTTACACGAGGAAGCACAATAAAGAGGACAATTCATGTTGGGATATCCGTTTCAGGAAGAGTTTAGTTAGGGGGAGAAGCTCTAGATGGAAAGATACCTTTGCCATTGATGACAAAGGGGGGGAGATTTATCAAATGCAAAGATATAATTTCTTGGAGAAAGAGCACAGAGGCATGGTTCCAGGGGGAGCGATGGTAACAAAGGGAGCATGAGTGATATGACTTGAGTATTGCATCAGAGTGTTGTCGTCAATGCCAAAGGGGGGTATCGTTGATTAATTGGGTTAGTTTCCATTGATTTCAACCCTTGATGAAAGTCTGGTAGCACAAAGGTTTGGGTAACGGACCCAAGTTTGTTTGATAGATAATGGTATGAATTTTGATATATTTGTAGGTAAGACTATTCTATATGGATATTACATGTCATTCCATTTCTGATGGTATGTGGAACGTCACATAACCCCTCACGGTTAGAGAGTTATGTCAATGTGAAGTTAGATAACCCTCACGAGTCATCTAGAAGCCCCAAAAAGTCAATGTGTTTGGAAAAGAAATTATTTAAATAATAAAGTTAATGGAGAACTCCCTAAAATAAGGAAAGTGGGATGTTACATGAAAGTATAAATAAAAGGCAAGACTCTCTCATTTAATCACACTTGAATATGATTGCATATTTATTTTTGTGAAAGATTATTTGGGAAGGTATTATTGATAGAGAAACATTGCAGAAGAAAAAGTGCGGCACGAAAAGTGTGGCAGAAAAAGTGCAACAGAAAAATCATGGCAGAAAAAGTGCGGCAGAAAAATCATGGTAGCAACATGGTTGGGGTCTATTTATAAGAGATATGGCACATCGTATTTGAGGTATGTTTTGTGAGCTAGGGTTTATCTCTTGAGATGGTATTGGATGCTCGGTATTGTTGTATATATAATATTTGTTGTTAGATACAATTGGTATTTTGTTGTTGGTATTTGGCATATGGGTATTGGTCTTTTGGTTGTAATGTGTTGTTGAAGTTGTTGGTTTAAATTGAGGCTACACAACAATGAGGTTGTGGCACATGGTTTGATGTAATGGTTTATGGTATTTGACTATGGATAGTGTGATGTATTTCTAGAGAAATGTTGATGGTTATATTGGTATATGTACTTGGTATATGGTTGAGGTACATGGTTGAGACAAGTAGTTGATGAGTTGGCACATACATGAGGTGTATACTTGATGATGTCGATACATATTGATGAGTCATAGTTGATGTGCATTTGATGCATGATTGGTACATATTTGGTGCATGGTTGATCCACTCGTTGATGGTATAGGTTGAGGTACAGGTTGGTGCATGGTTGATGTACTTGTTTATGGTATAGGCTGATTATAAGTTGTTTGGACAGGTTATTGTGACAGTGTATTTGTAAAGGTTTGGTGCATGGTTGATGCATTTTTTTATGTTAAAATTTGAGGTACAGTTTGATGTATGGTACATGTTGGCACAGGTTATTAGTACAGGTTGTTACAGGTTGATTATAGGTTGATTGGTACAGGTTTACAAAAATATCTCTCACAATGATAGTGTGGCAGTGCTTCCATCATTCTACTTGTATGTTAGGGCGGTTGGACGGGGAAATGACAGGTGGTTGTAGCCACATTTCAATTGCAGTCGGAGAACATAGGGGGTTGTAGCTTCCTTCTTGTTGTAGGTAGAGAATTGGGGAGTTGGAGCTTCCCTCAGGTTGTAGCCTGAGAAACTAGGGGGTTGGAGCCTCCTTCCAGTTGCAGCTGGAAAAAAAAGGAAGTTGGTGCTTCTAATGAATGTAATTCTTCAAGACATATAAGAAAAATCATTATGTGGTTTTCTCCTGCTTTAGGTTTCCATGTAAAAACACTAGTGTACTGTGTATGTGTATGATTGCTAATTTGTTCATTGTTTATTTACTCTGCAATTATTGGATGATAATGCTACATTGATATAACACTTTCATTATATGGTTGAAAAGGTTTAAATTTCTCTATTACTGATTCACCCCCCCTCTCAGTAATCCAACATTTTCTATCATCCTAATCTAGGTGGTATTTTGTCTTTCCAAGCCTATAATGTCTTTCACTGTAGACCTCACGTGGGTTGACGATGATGGTCTGTGGGCCAGTGAAGGACTTTTCATGGTAGATGAAACACACAAAATCATGTATGAATGTATGCATCACTCTCTTGCTGAGATCCAGACAGGCACAATTTTTTTGTCACTTCCTCTGATGAGTTCCCAACAGTTGGACTTCGATCTGCGATGTGGTAGGGTGATTTCCAATGGTTATGTGATTGACGTGAGGAGTAGGGATGATCGACACATGGAGTACCTGCCTCATGGAGTAAACCACTTTGTACTTACTTCTCCTAAAGTAATTTCTCCCCAAACTCTTTATCAAAATAGACTATACATAAATCTTCAAAAAATTTTGGAGGCATGGGACGCAACAGAGCCTATGGTTTTAGTGCACAAACAAATCAGAAACTCAAATGCTAGAAAGTTAGACAACCCAAGTCTGGTTGTGTCCTAAGGAAGGATATCACCATGGACATAATTTCTAGCTTAGCAGAGAAGGAACTTGTTGGTAAGTTTTTTTATTCCAGATTGACAAAAGTTTAGTTGTTGGATTGGATCTTGGGTTTTTGGAAGCCTCTGTTAGGTTACAGTTCGAGGTTCTGTCTCCTGTCCAATCACTGGATTATCTTTCATTTTCTTTATGAATAATATATGTTGATAGTTATAAACTCTCTGTGGATTATAGACAGAGGAGTATTAATGCTTAAAACATGGGTCCCTGGCTTCAACCCCCTTTCTGAGAGCTTTAGTAAAATGTTTTTATGGATGTTGTTGTTGGATTTCCCGTTTGAATTGTGTTCTGTTAAAATTTTTGAAGTGGTTTCCAACTCTGTAAGGAGGTTTATTTACTTGAATGAGTTTTCTCTCCACTGGAACAACACGGGTCTTGCGTGGGTGTTGGTAGAAATGGGCCTTTATAGAGGTCTCCCTGTTTCTATTGATATAGCTATCAAAGACTTTTTCCTCTGCCAAACGGTTGACTTCTGGTGGGATATTTTTCGTTGTCACCTTTGCTGGAAGATAGGACACCTTAAGGCCTTCTATCCAAGATCAGTGGGGCGTTAGGATAACATTGTGCAACCTTTGTTAGTTGTTAACATATATGGAAGCTATAATTATGAGATTATAGACCGTGAATCTTTCCTTGGTAAGATACAGTTTTTCTTTCCCTCTTTTTTTAATAAAATCTCATCTGACGAGTTTACTTATTTAAAAAATAATGAAAGATGGGTACTAGATATTTTTGGATATTTCTAGGATCTTTTGTTGAAAAATTTGGATGATTCGGGCATTTTCCTTGGTTTTGGCTATGAAGAACAGGGTTTTTGTTACTCACAACAAAGTTCTTCCAATGACACACAACCCCTTCCCCCCCTCTGATAGTTCTTTGACTCTTTTTTCCTACACAGGACTTGTGGACTCCACTATACACTCCGCCTGTGTTTCTGGTATGCCTTTTGAGTCTCCAGTTTTATTGAATCCAACTAGCCTTCTAGAAGGAGCTTTTATTAAACCTGATTGTTCTCTTGGCCCTTCGAATAATCCTTCCTATATTAAGGGCAATCAGATCCCTTTGACCAAGAATATTTTAGCCTTATCACCCATACCTATCCATTCTTCTGATAATTATGTTCCCATACTTGCTGACAAAACCAATGTGACTTTTCGAAAAAAATCTAGAAAACGTCTACCTAAAAAACCTTCTAGAGAAATCGAAGGTGGGATGACAATTTTTGTAAACTTAGAATATACTATTGTTGTACATGACCCTTCAACTATTCCCTCCTCTTATGTTTCCACTCTTCATGTTTATGACAGACCGTCTTCTTCGACCCTTAGAGCATGCTAGTCATTCCCCATTGTTACCCAATGATCATTTTCTCCTTCAATATTTGTGGGTTAGGGGGACCCACTAAATTAGCCTCCCTCAAGTTACTTTTGACTCAGGTTAAGCCTGACATTGATTTCCTACAAGACACTTTGGTGAATGGTGAAAAGGAAAAATTATTATTTCTACAATGTCTCCCGAACTAGAATGTTGTTTCTTTGAATCCTAATGGTCGTTCTGGTGGGATATTGAGTAGTTGGAACCCAGCTTATGATGAGTTTTCTTTTGGCACTACTGAAGGTATTTTGTTTGAAGGAATATTTAAACACTCAGAGGATATGATGAAACTCCTCAACTGTTATGCTCCTTATAAATATAGGGAAGCATTACGGCATCAAATTTCAAATTCTGATTTGTTGAGAGAAGATAACCTTATTGTTGGTGACGATATGAATTTCACTCTATCAGCCAGGGAGGTGTGGGGGAATCTGGCTCGAGTTGATCCTCTTGTTGATTAATTTTCAAACATTCTCCTTACTTCGGGTTTAGTGGATGTTCAACCGACCCTTCTGTCTCCAACTTGGAGGAATGGTAGAGCTGGGTTAGCTGGAATTTCAAAAAGGCTAGATCGTTTTGTCATAGATGAAAATATCCTTGGAAACCATAACACTCTTCAGTCCTGGGTAATTAATTCCACAATTTCTGATCATAACCCAATTTTCTTACAAATCAAGAAGTCTTCCTGGAAATCAGCCCCTCCCTTTAAATTCAATAGCTCGTGGATTTTGGATGCGGGTTTCATTGCTACTATTAGATCCACTTGGAAATAAATGAATAGTTGGAAGAATAATTCTTCGATCCATCTATTGTGCTCCAAATTAAAGCATTTGAATCAAGTTGTTATTCAATGGCAGTTATTAAAAAAGAAGCAACTTCACACAGAGCTGATCAACATTGAACAAAAAATGGCACATTTTTTTGAGAAATTCCCTGCTCAGATCTTCAGATAGAAAGATTTGGATCTACTGATATCACTTAAAAAAATGAAAGATTTAATTATTTCATCTAAAGAATCCACCTCGAGGCTTAGGAGTCGAGCTATATGGATTATGAAAGGGGATAAAAACACTAATTTTTCTCATAAATATGCCACACAAAGAAGAATCTGTCAAAATACTATTTGGGACATATCTAATGAGGAAGGGAATCTCAAATCATCAGAAGTAAATATCAAGGAGACTGCCTATAAGAATTTTAAACCTCAATATAGCGCTATCGACTCAGAAGACATTGTTATCCAAATTAATGTACTCAAGAATGTTCTCATCTTCTTCAATGATGGTGACAATGAAGAGATTGGTAAAGATGTCACTATTGAGGAGGTCAAAGAATTTTTCAGCAAAATCCCAAAAGAAAAATTTCTTGGTCCAGACAGATGGACACATGAACTTTTTTAGACTTTTTTCGACATTATGGGAGAGGAGTTACAAAAAGATGTTGAGGAATCTAGAAGCACATGATTTATTCCAGGGGCACTTAATGTTATTTTTTTCTCTCTAGTCCCCAAAGTTAGAAAACCAGATACTTTCAATGATTTAAGACCTATTTCTCTGTGCAACCTTGTCTACAAAGTAATTTCTAAAATTATAGCATCCCAGATCAAAGACAAATTGGCTTCTTGCATTTCCTTCGAAGAAATCGGCTTTCTTAAGGACAGGTTGATCTTTGATACTGTTGGAATTAAACAAGAATGTTTACACACAACAAAGACAAAGAAACTAAGTACAATTATATTGAATTTGGATTTAAATAAGGCCTGTGATAAAGTGAGTTGGAAATTTATTAGGTTGCTGCTAGTTCAGATTGGATTAAATTTGATGGTTACTCAATGGATCATGGTGTGTATTACACATGTTAATATGGAAGTCCTCATAAATGGAGTTCCTACTGAATTATTCAAGAGTCATCGGGGTTTACGTAAAGGTTTCCCTCTATCCCCATTATTATTCCTTTTGATTGTTGATGTTTAAGAAGACTATTGAAACAAGCTATGGATTCAGGAACGTTTCAGGGTCTTAAAGTAGGTGTTGGTACTTTTATTTCACAACTCTTTTTTGTTGATGATGTGCTCATTCTAGGAGCTGGTAAGTTTGAGGACTGGATGGTATTTAAATGTATCCTATCTAATTTTTGGCAAGCATCTGTCATGGATGTAAACTTTCAGAAGTCATGTTTTCTTGTTCAAAACATAGACCAAAGTCTAGAGCAAAGACTGAAGACAACCTTTAATTTTCAGTTTGTGTGCATCAATCAAAGAATGAAATATTTAGGTTTTTTCCTTAAACAAAACAACTACAGGGCGTTTGACTAGAATTGGTTAATACAAAATATCGAAAAGAGGATTGGGAACTGGACTTTCCTCTAGCTTTCTTTAGGAGGCAGTCTTACCTTAGCTAAATTAGTTCTATAGAGTATACATGTTCATTGGCTTAGTCTTGTAAAGTTTCCCTCATCCATTCTTCACAGAATTCAACTCCTTATTTCAAACTTCATCTCGAGAGGAAGAAAAAAAAGTACAGGATACCACTTAACAAAATGGGAAAATATTGCTAGGCCAAACGAATATGGAGGATGGGGTATTAAGAATATTTCTTCGTTTGCACAATCTTTGGCTGCAAAGTCTTGTAGGAGAGGATTATTTTGGAAAGTTCTGTGGAACTCAATTCTAATAAAGAAATATTTAAAAGGTCTAAACATAATATCTTGGCTTCGAAGAGAGGATAAAAAATTCTCGGGAGCTTCTATCATCTGGAAAAATTATATATTTTCCTTTCCTCTCATCAAAATATGGCTGGCCTGGTCGATTGGTTCTTGTAAACGAATTATACTATGGTTTGATCCTTTTATTGGATGCAAATATTCTTTTAAAATGCTAGGTCCATTAATCCAATGCTTAAATAGTTTAAATATATTTTCCTTAGATTATCAAGCTATCCGAGTCGAATTTGGATTAAATGAAAGATGGTATGAGTCAAACCATCTTGGACTAACTGGTGGGATGAAAACATCATGGGATGATTTTGTTACAATGTTAAGGAGCAGTGATATCCAATTAAATAATTCAAATGACAAGATTGTTTGTTCTTGGAACAGATCGACGGGTGATATAACAATTAATTTAGCATATCATTCCATTTCTTTCTTAAATATTATGGATGAAAATAGATGGTGGTACAAAGTTATTTGGAAAGTAAGCATATCAGTCAAGATTATTTGCTTTATGTGGTTGTGCTTGAAGGATTGCATTCTTTCTAACGTGAATTTTAAAAAGAGAGGAGGTATTGGACCATCGGTTTGCAGTCTATGTCTAAGAGATGAAGAATTGACAACTCATCTTTTTGTGGATTGTAATACAACTCAAAATATTTTGTGTGAAGTTATGAAATCTTTAAAGATTACAAGAGACTCAAATTGTTCCTCTATAGAGGAAAACTTGAAGATCTCGTTCTTACAATTTCCAAAAATGAGACATATTCTTTCTTGGTGATATGGGGAATATGAAAATTCAGAAATAAAATTTTATTAGAAAATTGGAACAGGTAGGATTCCAGGATAGTCTCTAAAATTATCCTTTCAATTAAAGAACACGCAGATATTGCAGATGAGGACAAATATGAATATATTTTAAATCCAATCTTCTTTAATGATAGTCCAATAGGTTTTTTTTATGGCGCAGCTGTTGACAATGTCTGTGGCATTGGAATTTACTTGAAAATCACTTCAGACCACCTTGTTAGAGCTTATTTTGCAGGAGGCAATGGAAATAATATGAAAGATGAACTACTCGGATTATGGGGCCTATTACTACTTTCTTCTATACTTTCCATTAAAAAGTTGATGGTTGTTGGAGACTCAAAGGTCACTATTGATTGGATAAATGCAAAATCCAATTTGAATATGCTATATCTCAATTATTGGAACGACAAGATAGGGAGATTAAAGGACAAATTTGATTCTATCAAATTTATGCATGTTCACAGGAAGTTCAACACATAAGATAACTCCTTATCAAAGAAGGATTTAAAGAAAACTATTGGTTGCTCTTTTATGAAGAATCTGTCGAAGGATCTGTTGTCTCCAAGGATCTTTTGTCTTAAGAGATAAATTCTATATTTTCTAAGACTTATCACTATAGATGCACTTTTTTATATATTTTTGTAATCGACATAATTTGTGTTATGTAGATATTTTACTTTATAAAGAAATCTACGATAGAATAAGAATTGTTTACAGTCTTATTTTGTTATTTCAATGTGATCATTACACTTATGATCCATATGTAATTGAAAGTTTCACTTGATTCATAATAGAATAACAGTGGAACTGTTTTTTTCCGCGTGAAAAACAAATTAAGGGTGAGAAAAGTTATTAGTGATTGTTATTCAAGAATGTGAGGTATCTCATCATTGTTATTTAAGGAAAACTATGCTACTTGAAATAACTCATTGATGGTTTCTAAAAGGGTAGACTTTAGTTTTTATTACATGCCTCTAGTTTTTGGGTCATTAACCTCTTTCCTTATGTCTAAGAAAAACCATCTCTTAGCAAATTACTCTAAGACCAAAAGACAATTTCAGCCTAAATATCATGTATTGTCATAGATGAAACTACATGAAACAAAATGTTATCTCAGTTACAATCCAACCTTTTACCTAAAAGCCACTAATATTATAGCTACTTCTTCCAATCTCAAAAATCAACTTTCTCTTTATTATTATATTAAATATATTAGAAATATCATAAAAATGAACATCAACATTAATTAACTTAGATCCAAAATTGATGCATATAATATATAGGAGATGAAAAAATTTCAAAATTGATGTATATATACTAATTGAATTTAATGAAAAATTTTCAAAATTGATGCATATATACTAATTGGATTTTAATAAATTCAATTTAAAATTTAATTTCTTATAATACTAAATATAAATTGATAGAAATTCATAAACGTTTAATAAGTAAAATTTTCAATTTTTATACTTATTACATTAAAAATTAAAAATTAAAATAAAAATATATCTATGCTCATGTATATAAAAGTCAAACTATCATGTTATTATTTTGATTATAAATTTTATGATGAGTTACAAATACTCTTAGGTTTTACTATAGAATCAAATGAAGATTTCAAGTTAATTAGTAGATATTAAAAAAATTAATATTATATATATTGTCATTGCTGAAACTATATAAAACTAGATACTACCGAGGTTAGAATTTAACCTTTTATCTAAAAACACATTAATTTTATAATTACTTCTTCAAATTTAAAAAATATATTAGAAATATGATTAAAAAACATCAACATTAATTAACATATATCCAAAATTGATGGTGAATAAAAAAAATTGAATCTAAAATATATTTCTTATTTAATAATAAGTATATAATATAAAATTATATATTGAAATAAATTCATATAAATTCATGATATTGTAATAAATAAAATCCATAATCATTTTCGAAATATATTTTAATATTTATTTCTTTTGATGTATAAATACTTATTACATCAAAAAACTAAAGTGCATATATGCTCTCATTCATATATATGGCAAACTACCCTGTTTCTCGACGAAGCTAAGCTAGGATAAATAAATACAAATATGTTATTATTTTGGTCGTAAATTTGCCAGATTGTGAGTTAGGACCGTTGGCTATTGGCGCATCCTCCTTTCTTACCTAAACATGGTGGTATTCAGGATTCGATGGGATTGCGAAGAGATAATAGCTGCTATGGATGGATTTTGGGACAAAACAATATCATAGCCATCTGCAAAGGAATTCATCTCTTCTACCATCAACTGCCAGAATAGGCCTCCTCCCCCTGCTTTTCCACTTCTCACAGCGCTATAAATATTGTTATAGACAGTATTAAAAAACGTGTCCCTCCGAGCCGTGGTATAACCTGGGTCTTTATATGATTTCCCGAATTCAGCAAATAGTACTGGTTTGTTTAGGACTCTTTCCGCATCATCCAAATGGATTTGCATCCATTTATTCAAGAAGGAAAGCTGTGCATTTTCATCGGTTCCAGCCAGCCTGTTGAGCCAACAGCGTAATGAGGCATGTTAGTTTTGACAAGTGATTTAATTGAAATATCGGCTATAGCATTAGTTCATTTATTCATGTATATAAAATATAGGAAAGTTCAATACCACTGATCTGGATAGGCATGAACAGTTGCAAAATCAATTCCTGGAATTTGATTGCTAGTGATGAAGTCTGTTCCAAATTCATAACCGCCTGGATTGTACGGCTTTCTTTCAGGGGTCGACTCGCCATAGAATCCTTCCATGCCTGCTTCAAGAAGGTGGTTGCTATCAATTGATTTCACGTAGGCCGCCATTTCCTCTATCCATCCCTGTAAGTATACAGTTTAAGATTATGCTGGGAAAGTCTGATGAATGCATTCAATGAATCACATTGAAGGTATAAACTTATATTTCGACCTGCAAAGTCCTTCCGGAAGTGTCGATTTGGCAGCGGGGTTCATTGATGAGCTCCCATGAAAATATTGTTGGGTCGTCCTTGTAAGCAATTCCACTGATACTATTCACTCTCGTCATTACAGTCTTAACATGGTTCTTGTAGTAACCTTTCACAGTGGGATTAGTGTAGAAATCGTCATCAGACCTGATATTTATCCCTGCATTGCGTCCCCACTGAACGTATTGTGCCCTTCCTCCAAAATCTTTGTAGTTGTTTACGAAGCTCAGTATGAGCTTGATGCCATAACTTTTGGCGTGGGAGACCACGAAATCCAACCCCTGCAATATAGATGATAGATGGAGGAGATTTCATAGTGGTAAAAGTTAGGTTTTTAAGC
>SNQJ01S0066522.1:23918-34487 GCA_010110895.2 Picea sitchensis
GTGAGAGGGAAAGCTAGGGAATCATCAAGTTATTGCAATGGTTTTATAAATAGTTTTATGAATAAGTTTTAGAAATTGGTTGAAAGTTGGCTCAAAGATTCAACAAAATATATAGCTCAATGTAAAAGAAAGTAAACATCTCACTGGATTACTAAATGACAGACACTTCAATGGATCAGATGATAAGGTAAATAAAGAAAGGAATACATGTGAGTATCTAATTTTTCAACTCGCACATGGATTTCTCATTCCAAAATATCATTAAGAAACTAGAACATATACTTGAAATCTTAATTATGAATAAAAACAGTCAAATTTTCACTGTGTCACTCACAATCAAGAAATCATGTGCTTTGCAATATAATAAATGTATTCAAGTAAGAAAAGAAACAGATAAATATATAAAAGAAGATCTGACCATCAAAATTCCTTTTCCATTTAGTGTCGATATGAAAATATTGTCTTGTCTTACAGTGGAGTCTTTACAAAAATATTCCCTGAATTCCATCTAATTGACCCCCATGGAGTCTTTACAATGTATTTTTAAAGCACACAAATTACTCTTGTAGATGTTATTTTTTAGATTACAGTTTTGCAATAGGATCATATCATTTGGATATTTCCTAGGATATAAAACCTCATACAAGCACTTCTAATGCCTATATTGTAGTAGGCTCAATAGGCAATTCGAATATAAATAAGGAGATATCTTGATAACGCTTTGCAAATACTACAAAAAGAGTAATAATATATTGTTGAGGTGGTTCATCTGAAATACCAAAAAGTTCCATTTGAACGAAGCGTTAATAATAAAAAATTCTCATCTTTATTGTCTTGGTAATAGCATTGAGCAATCAAAACTGAGGTAGATTTTCCTTGGATAGTCATGGTATGAAGACTGCAAAAACTCTATTGTCTCTCTGTTTGAGCTTAGTTGTTAGCACCACATTATGCAAATATAATCTTATGCTGGATTCTCTTACCTCCTTTAGCAAGGCCTTTGATATTTCCTCTTTCTTTTGAAATCTTGTATATTTTCATGTTGGTTAGCATTCCATTGCTCAACAAATGTATTTTCTTTCTTCAATTTCTTAATATTACCCTTCATCTCTTTTACTTTGTCTTTTTCTTTCCTTGCTTTCACCTTGAATTCTGGATATTCTTCTACTGGTGAAGATAGGTTCAAATCTATGTAAGCTTGGGGTTTCCTTAGTTTAATTTCATACTTTGAGGACAACCCTGTGCTAAGATCCTCTTCTTCAATGATTTCTGAGTCTCTAGTTTTTGGAAGATCTTATAGTTGATCTGTTTCTGGAAAAAACTCATTTTTCTCATCATTAATTGCATCTGTACCTTTGAATGTAGATTCAAAGACTGATGATGACTTAGTAGTTTCCCTGGTTAAAGGTATCTTTGAATACTGTGCTATTTGTTTTCCATTTTCACGTTTTTTCCTCTATTATTCATATTCCTTCTCTGACCTATGTAAAGAAGATGCCAAGGCCTATTTTTTGATCTCTTTTTTAGAATCTTCTGAATTATCTTCTATGATAATGAGGTTTTCCTTCTTGATAGAAGGATGAAACATGGATTTTGAATTCAATCCAATTTTGTTTACAGCCCTGGTAGAATTTCTTCTAGGGTATTTAGGTACATGTGTCTTCTTCTTACTATGTTTCTTACCTTTTGCAATATTCTTGTCTGTAGGTTGTTTCTTCTATTTAGATAGACTTTGAATTGGGTTTGTCATGCAATCTTCGGGTTCATCAGGTTCCCTTATAATATATGGATCAAAATGGATAGCAGTCTCTTCATCAATTTTAGGTTTCTTACTTCAACTAGTAGTTCCTTTCTCATTTAGTTTACCCATAGGAAAATCACCCATGGTTTTTTGTGTTTGTAATTTTCTTTTGCCAACATGAGTTACTTTGATTGCAGGGGAATTTTATTTCATCAAAACCTCAGTTGCTTGAGAAATCTGTTTACTTTTTCCAGGTTTCTTCTCCTTGACATTTTTAGACTTCGTTTCCTGTAGACTAGGTTTTAATGACTGGATTAACCAGTCCCAAGATCGTTGAACTTCATTTAAGGAAAATACTACCAACGTTTTTATTAGCCCTTGATGAAAAATATTGTTCTTTGTTTTTGCAGGATGTGACTAAATCCTCTTGGACATTTTAGATAAGATTTTTAATAAGAAATGAGGCAGGTTAAGAAGGTAATCGCCATTTACATGGATTAACATTCTAATATGACAAGGATGAACCAGAGAAAAACTGCCTTCACATGTAATGTACATGTGAATAATCAACATAGCAGTATACCATTCTTTCCTTACCTAGTTGTGTGGGATTCCTTGGCTCCAATTAGGGTTTTTCTTTTCTGGAATTAAAAACTGGTTTACAAACACCATAACTACAGTTTATTTATTCCACCATCTTTTACCATATACTGGTAACCTACAGGCTTTAGCTATGGAATTATCTATCACGTGCATGAGGAGTTTACCAACTAAAAATTCAAAACCATCGAAATTATGTGTAAATGTCATAGAAATCTTCTCGTCATCACCTTGGAATGTCAAAAAGAAGTCGAACCATCCTACATATTTTAACCTTTTTTCCATCTGAGGAAATGATTTGAGGAATTCTATCTCTTCTGGCTCCAATCTAGTTATCTGACCACACTTTTTGGGCACCATGACACTGATACAATCCTGCAGAAATTTTCTGAGAGTTTTGAGGGTTTTATCACCAACTTTCGAGGGTTGTTGATATCTGAGAATTATCTGTTTAACTGCAAAGCATGTGAAGAATGATAGACATACTAAAATAGGTAGATAACAATTTCATTCACATGGAATAATAATTGGACGTGTTGATTTGATGACAAGGTGACAAGTACAACCCGATCCTCCAAGTTAACTATCATCATGATAATTACACCCTGACATAGATCATATCATGATATGTAGATCCTCTATTAATTATTTTGAACGTTTAGAACACGATATGGGTAAGGTGGCACATGCAGAACCATCATTATTCCCGACACTACAAGAATAACGTTATTCTTGTAGAGCCCTTTCCACTTTGACAAAATTTGAAAATTCAAACGAGGAAAGGACAAGTGATGTGTGTTGAGTCTCCATTTTCACACTTCTAATACCCTCTATTACCCCCTATATGAGCCTATTTTACCTATGATATGTATATATAATTGATTGTTTCCTCCACAAATACACTTAATGACCCTGTTCATGTGCATAGAGAGGTAACTTATGGTTAAGGCATGTTTTGTTTTATTTTATTGAGTTAATTCGATTAAAATAGTTGATTTTTCATGATCCTAATCATTTGATGTTAAGAATCATTGATCTAGTGCCAAAAAAACTACATAACATTGATCCGATACTACCCTATGCTATTCTGGTACTAGCCTGTGTTATTCTGGTACCAACCTATTCTAGTACCAAACAGTTGTGTCTATTCTGGTACCAGTGCGACTAAGCTATTCCGGTACCAAAAAACTGCACCTATTCAGGTACTAAAGATTACGACTGTGTGTATTCTGGTACCAAATCGCTATTTCCAGAAATCACTTATTGAACAAGTATGTTGTTGGAGATTCCAAGAAATAAGTTGAATCGAAACTTCTAAATCAGTTTTCAAGATCACGATTGACTTCATCACTCATGCACTTTGTGTCATGAGGATGAAGTCCATTCCTAAATATTCGACATGAATTTCTAATTATAATATTTCAAAAACAGATTGATGCTTATCCTTAGATATTGATCGTAACAGCTTATCTTCTTTCTAAAGGATTGTTGTATATGTGATAGAGTACATGTGTATTAATGTAATGAAGCAAAAGCAAGAATAGGAAATATGTGTGGATGTAATGAACATAATGATTCATATTTCCATAATATACAAGATGATGAACTTCTGATTCGATTTTACAAGTTGAAGGAATACAAATGAGCTGTAGTGCAATTTCTGGGTATGATTAGAACGTTTTAGTCTATTATCGTTTTAGAGGTACCTTGTTGGTTCAGCAAGGGCCCACAGTCCCAACTAAGGTAAACCTCAATGTATATTATTTGTGTGATTGCGTGAGTATTTAACAATTCTGTTTTGTTAAATAATTTCAAATGCATTTTAATTACAATACATAATCGCTTGCTTTTGAATCAGTGTGACCAGTTAGACATTGGACAACATAGTTAGTTTCCATTCTTTTCCTGTAGGGTAACATTTAAGAATCTGATGTGTGGAAAACAAATATTTTTATTCTGAGTCTAAGATAGTATTTTTCTTAGTGGGTACAGGAACAACAAGACTTCATCTTTTACCATTCATGTTCTATAATGAAGTCTCTCAATTATATTGACTGTTTTTTGCACTACACAGGTTTGATTGAATAGAATTGAGTTATGATTTGAATTTTGTTTAAGAGTGACTAGAATTGATCGTTAATTACTGTTTTGATTGCTACAGGAAACAAGCTCTTAAGTTCATCTCTCTAATTCATAATCCTGAAATGAACAGACTTGTCACCTAAGAATCCTTTGATTGACTGTTTTGTTTGAGAAGTTTTATTATCAGTTTTCTCTTCTAAGTTTGATGTTGTGTGAAGCATTTGGATATTCTAAAATAGATTGTTAGTTGTTGTTAAGAGTAGTAGCTATGGATAATTAAGTCAAATTCCATCTTTCCACTTCATGAGCTTGTAAATGGACAAGGCATTATCTGAGCAAAATCTTTTGAGTACATGATTGCAAGTTTTGATTTTTAATTTCTGAATTGTGTGAAGAGTGTTATCTTTAAAAACAGAGTGTTTTGTTATTGTTGGTTTTCTTATCCAAGCTATACTAAAAAGACATAGGAACCTATATGTTATCGGCACATATAGTGCATCAACTCTACTGATTATGAATCCCGGATTGACATTTAAATGAGTGTAAGATATATATTGAACATATTTATACACCAACATTTTGGCGTCATTGTCGGGGAGTTGTAAATGGTAATATGTAGTATTTTAATTAGATTGCTTTAATTGTTTTGGATTGGTTTTATGGATGACCTAAGGGTGGAGAGAAGACGGTAAGACGTGTGGGAAGAACCCACGGATCCACTTTGGTGGGGTTGCTCCAAAGTTAGGTTGTCCTCTCTTCTTTTAATGCAAGTGTGTTTTTTCCTTCTTTTATGCAAAATTGTGTTTTCATGATGGGCTAATTTGTGTGAACCGATAACCTAGTGACAACAGGGTACTAGTAATGCAAGGATTTTAAGTTTGGTGTGTTTTATTTTTGCAAATAGTTTTAATTTCTTAGTTTTAATATTCAAATCTTTGATGATAAATCATTTTTGGGGTGTTGTAAAAACCCCCGAGTACTAAGTTGTGTTGCGAGACAGGGATCATGAACCAGCTAGAGTAATTCACAGATGATCAAGCACTTGAAGAATGTTCCTACAAGAACTTTCTCGCATTCTAGCAGTAGCTAGGATGTCATCCTCTCAGGAAGAGCATATCTTGACAGTAACCAAGAATTTAGTTGTCTCTCCACAAGAAGATTTAGAAGTCCCTTCAGATTCCTATTGTCAATTTGTTGAGGAGACTCAAGAATAATAGATAGAATGCAGTGGAGAGCAACCATTAGAACCTAATATTGAGGAGTTCTTAGCATGCCTCTCAACAAATCCTGTATGTACCTTCGAGACCAATCATCTTGAAGAAAATTCTTTGTGTGGAATGGAAAACGAGGACATGTTGTGTGACCTAAACAAAGAAGGGAAACGAGAATATCTTGATCCTATTGAAAGATGGTTCCAATTAGTTGTCAGGTCACACTACTCTGTTACTTTTCATTATTGTTTGATCTCATCATTAAAGTAGTTGGTCCTTCATACTTCGGTATGCATTAAAATTTATCTTTTAAACCCAAGTATGGATATATTTCTAACTCTATTATGCACATGGATTTACTAGAAATTTTCCTATACTTGAAAAAAGGCTTTCACTTTTCTCAAGTAGGGTAGGACAATGAATAAATAGCTGCATATAGTTAGTGGTTCAGTTTAAAATACAATGCAACAGTACTTTTATGTTTTCTGAATAAGACAGTTGACAATGAAGCTTGTTTGAAAGAAGGAGGTCATTGTTCCCATGCCCGATCTTTGTTCTTATAGCAGGTTGCTTGCTAAAAAAAAATCTCAAAGGCAACAACATGATTTTTTTGGTATCGGGACTGCATACAAGCAATATATCAATAGTGTCCTAGCAGCTCGGATGCATTCTTCAAATCCGGTCATGCACACTCATATTTTCCAGATGGTATTCAAAGCTCAAGTTCCTGCAAAAATAACTCAGAATTTAGATATGTAAGTATCAACTCCAAGGGTGACTTGAGGTAAGCATTTTTCTAATCCTTCTGATTTATTGAAAATGAAGGAAATTTATCATAAAGACAACATTTCAAGCTTAGTATTCTACCACTTGTCCTTGCCTCTTCTTTTTGTAATCCCACAAATACCCACTTATAACCCCACATGTGTCCCTTTTGTTAAATTGTTCAGTATGCATATATGGGATCAAGTGTCTTTTCCATTTTGCAGATAATAATGAAAATCCTAGAGAAATTGACGTACTTTTGGAACATCATATAGTGAAGTTACAGTCTGTTGGTTTGCAGCAACAATACATACATTTTGGGATCCCACTTGCAACCTCATAAATCCAATTTTTTGTAATATTGTCATCAACCATGAATTAGAAGTCGAGTTGCCAAGATTGTTGTTTCTCAAATGTTGGAACTGTTAATGTATTCAGTAAATTCCTTTCTGTGTGCCTATGTGATTTTGGATCTCATATTGAGATATGGTAAGAGCACTTGCACAACATCCCATACACTATTTCCAGAACCTTGATCATTGTATGTTGTATTTGGAGAAGAAGGTATTGATAGAGAGCTACAAGAAGTATGAGATGAGCTCCAAGAAGATATCGATCTTCTAAATATCATTGATGGATTTACTGTTGAATCTCTTCGAGATCACTGCATGAAAAATAGAAGACTTGAAATCATGATTCAATATAGGAACAACAGTGCACATGTTAGCCAACATTGGTAGGAACCATGGAGTAAGGTATTCAAGCTGCATTCCATCATTCAAGTCAATTTGTAGAGGCATAGGCAATGGACAAATTACTGGAATTCCTCCCTTATGAAGAACTAACACCAAGTACTTATCAAACATATCCATATCCTCAATTGTGACATTTCCAGCCACTTGGACCACACTCTGACATTTATTTGAGGCTATATTCCCAACACTACATCAGGCCAATTGATTAGGGGCATTGGTTAGAATGTAAAAGAAACCATAATGATGTTCCACAAACTATTGCACACCAGACTCCCTTTCTTGTATCCTTTGCAGCCTAGCTCTCATATTAGCTTAATGCATCAAATAGACCTCTAATGATATTCTTGAATTCTGACACATACCCACATGAACATAACCAACTTGTTTTGCAATCTCATTCCAGTCAAGAAAAACATCCTCCCTATAACAAATCCTAAGATAATAATGGAATGATGTGACTAAACCAGGTTGTCTCTCCATTCTCCTGCATAGAACTGGATATTCCTTTCCTTCAGGAATGCACTGGTAATATAACCAGGTACCCCAATGCTCTGGGGGAGTTGAGACCTCTAGAGGCATTCTAAACTGCATCTCGGCCTGCAATTGTTGTTGTAGTTCTATGGTGTCTACCATGAAATCTTCAGTGTAACTATTTTTGCCTTGAAAATGGCGAGTGAGAGAAGGGTCTTGGAGGTTGGACATCCATTGATAAGGATCGTACCATGTAATCCCATGTGTAGAAATGGAAACTGGGATCTTCCTGGTCACTGGACCTTTGAGGACATTAGAGTCTTGGTGAATAGATGGTGTTGATTTGTTTTTTAATTTTTTTTCTTGCACAAAGCCAATGGAAATGGACAGGATGGGGTCGAGAAGAAAGGATATCGAGAGTGGTGGATCAGACGCCTTTGAAAATGTCTAATTCTCATGTGCATTGTTTCATTTTGGATTCATCATCATATTTAGGAATCATTTTGAGTGATTGCAGTAGTTTGGTGTCTCTATGGGTTTAAATTTCGTTTACTTTGGGCATTTTCTTTTCAAACTCTTTGTCTTGCTTTTATAGACTTGGAAGATAATTTTGATTCATAGAATGAAACCATCCATATAAATGGTTATACATGTATTATCATTGTTGGAATCAAGGATCATGTGCGTCTTGGTGTCAAAGAAGTTGTTGAAGTCTGTAGAATGGCAGCTATTATAGTAAGAATGGTTGTTGGCGACAATATTAACACCGCAAGAGCAATTGTAACAGAATGTGGCATTTTTACATATGGTTTCGATTGTCATTATTGTTGATGTAGCAGCCTCTACCTCTTTAATGGATGGTCTTGATTGGAAATTTGTTAAATATATTGCGGCATCCATGAAGTGGTTGAAGGAAAATGGTTGGAGTAACAGTTTTTTTGCAAGGGTGGTGCTTTATCTATTGCAAATGATGTGTTGTTTCCAGAAGTCAATAGTGTTGTTGCATTCTATGGTGTTACTTCTCCACAACTTGTAAGTCCATCATCCGCAAAAGCACTTGTGCATGCTCATTTTGGAGAACTTGATGACTTTGTTGCATTTTCAAATGTGACAACAACTAAATCTTTGGAGGATAATCTGAAGGTACAGGCATGTATATTTGATTTTTGAAAATGCATCTGACTTGAATATTACAACTTTCGAGAAGACCACACAATTGGAAATATCATTCGCATGCAAATGATCTCTTTGCCAGCTACAAATTGCCACATATGTTATATAAGCCATTCTTCCCCAATGCACGCTTATAACTTGACAATTGATGATCTAGATTAATCATTTGAAAAATATATTTTGAGGATGAATTGGTGTGCTTTCAATCGAAAAAATAGTAGGATTCTCAATGTATTCAATCTTTCCTGCAAGCCGAGCCTTCAAAGGTCGAAGCATCAACTCATTTTGAGAAAAATCCCAGGCTGGATATTTTGAATTCTGTGGAAATCATGATGAAAATGGAAGATGGATTTGCTATGGAAAATCCCGATGATCGCAATGCTCCGAGTAGTGTTTTTTAGTGTCTCGCATTGTTTGCATGAGGCCATGCAAAACCTCAAGCATGGGGGAGTGGTTGTTGAGACAATAGTAGTTATGATTATTATTTTTGTAATAAAAAGGAAGTGCCAACAGGAGCAGTGATCAACCTGGTCCCAAAAGAGGATGCTTCTAAAATATTAACATATGGTCATCCAATTACAGAATACCCTCTTCTCACAGAGCTTGGAGCCCAGTCACCAAATTCTTTTACATTATTCTGATGCAAACCCATAGTTCCTACATCTAGTGTTGGTATTTGTTCCATATACATGGTTTTTCAGTTGAATCAGATCACAGGTCCTCTTCCGGAACACCAAAGAACACCAACTACTTCTACAAGGTGCAGCCTACAAAATTTTCAGAAGCACAACCCTGTGTCCATCCGGTACTCAGGTGATATTGTACTGGTAATAAGGTGATGGCATCTCTAATCATGTTTTCAATTTTTGCTTCTCGATTTAAATGCTTCAATCAATAGGACATATAAACTCAACAATTTGTTTTCATTTTACTAAGGAATTAGACTAATTATGCATTAAACATATGATTACTCTCAATTATTGCACACTCCCTACCATGAATTTATGCAAGCCCTCATATACATATCCTTGGATGGAAATCATTCATCATGTCACTCTGTTTATGCCCTCTTCTCTGTTCCAATACTGCCTTATTTTGTTACTGTCCTATTCCGGTAGTATCTATTACTGTACTGCAGAAACATGTTCTGATACCAGTTACCAATCTGGTACTGATGCCAAGGTGATATGATCGTTGTCATGTGCTTAACATCATTTTCACTTCAGGTAATTAGAGGTATGGGATAATCTCTTCATGTTCTTTCTATCAAGGATCATTTAAGTCCTGTGTTGAATTGTTTTTACTCTCAAGTACATCTTCCTCCTACATTTCTACACTCAACCTTGAATGAATCATCCTTGCTTTCCTTTAAGAATATATTTCCACATTTAGCTCGATATGATAATGGGTGCATTTTTCTTATTACCTCATCATTTTGAAAAAGTGATTGCTAATTGAAATATCCATTGAAAAGTGGTGACACCATTATGTATAATACTAACCTAATTGATTCAACAAGTTCTTATCCAATTTTATCTTTATAAGTTTCTCTTGGAGGTATTGATGAAAACCTCATGTGGTGAACTGCCCTTGCAAAAATGCAATGAACTTTCATGAGAACCCTAATAGGATTAACTAGAGGGGCCTCTTAGTCATTATCCGAGATGTTCCATTATACATTGAATAGCTGAGATTTAAGTTGAATGTGGATGATGTCACCCTTGGGATAATTGCAAACAATTAATTATGTGCCTAATAACTCTAAAACACT
>SNQJ01S0066522.1:40086-55537 GCA_010110895.2 Picea sitchensis
GCATGGTATATTGTGGTGTATTGGTGTAACTCTTATACTATTGTTCATTTCTCATTGAATATAATTGAATGGTTTAATTATAAGTTTAAAAAGGTTTTAAATTGTACTTGATACTAATTCACCCCCCTCTTAGTATCAACAGTAATATCATCAAGATTAATAACCATAAATATGTCTTTATCCGCAACAAATGCAATATACATAGCTCTCTGAAATTTTTCTCTTGGATTCATTAATCCAAAAGGCATCTTTTCATACATGAAAGTTGATCCAGGTGGATATCAGTGGCCACCCACCTTTTCTGACTGGCTCAAAATAGTTTTCTGGCAAATTTGGCAATTTACTATTTTTAGTAGTTTTTAACTTTTGGGGCCATTTTGAAAGCCCAAATGAAGGTTTTTCAAGATAGAGGTTCTCAACAATATCCAAAGGCATTATTGAGCCCCCAAAATTAATCTCCTCTAAGATACCTTTTCAGCGAGCTATCATGCACCTAAAACGGATATCGTATGCAAAAGTTACGACCCTAGGAAGTTGATGTACTAACTTACCCAAACGGGGCCCACATGACTTTTGGTGTTTCATCTCCTAGGGTGAGGTTTTTGGATGTCTAGGACATTTCGAATTCATGTTTATTGTAAAAAGGCCTTCAGAGCCTCATTGTAATCATCTTCTTGCAAATGTGAGTAGCCATCACATCTCTTCTCAGATATAAGCTGCCATCATTCTAGTGAGTCTTTCACTCTGTATTTTTACAGTCTCTGTACATTTCTTTCATTAATAGAAATCATGTATTATTGTATATCTGTGTTTATGGTTTCATCTCTGATACATTTCTATTATATTATTTAATACCTGTGATATATCTATGCATTTCTTTATTATATCTCTGATCTTATTTTGTGCCGAAAATAATCGGGATTAGTGGTATTAGAGAAAGCTCTTCTTAGTCATTTTTTCAGTGCATGTCCCCGACAAGGTCTGACTATAGCAAGTTGGGTCTCGATCTTGTATCTATTGACGACAATCACTCTCGCACACCCAATAAACTCTCAATGGTGGAAGAAAAGAAAAACGACGGAGCAGACAATCCTATCAACCTGTTGCTTGAGAAATCTCTCACGCGACAGAGAAACGAAATGATGGAGAATTTTTACCACATCCTTCAACGCCTGTCGATAGTAATAGGCGCATCTTCATCAAGCGACCACTTTGGAGGCACCTCATCTTTAAAGGTACAAGTTAATTTTGATATTCCTGTATTTGAAGGACAGATAGATGTAGAAGCCCTGGACATATGGAATCCAACCCTTCAAGGATGAGGTATTATGCGATGTTGCCCCACTAGATGTCTGTGATGTTCTCTTGGGACAACCATATATGTGGAAGCACCACATTGTTTATGAGTCTCGACCCCCCAGTGTCATTGTTTCTCTGGGGGGTCATCTCTATAGAATACCAGAGGTATTTTCGACAAATGTTCCACCTTAAAATTGTTGCAAGGTAGTATCTCATACTACAAAATTCAGCTTCTTCACAATCTGTTCAAAAGGGGAATAGAAGGACACTGCAACCACTACAGCTTCGCCCCAAGCACCTTCTATCCAATAGAAGCAGGTCGACAAGGTTGCAGCAAAGAGAAAATATTCCTTCTGTACACCATCCTCTCATGTATCCTGACTTGTTGAATAGCCTCAGCCTCAACAAGTTCATGATAAACTTCCACAAACTGAGCAGTGCGGTGTCTCCAGCAAGGCAAGTAGCTCACCAAGATGCAGATTAGGCAACTTCTTCTCCCTCTCCCACTGGAACTCAATGTAATGGATACCATTGTTTCATAAGGAGGGAGGATTGATCCATGTGGATATCGGTGTCCACCCATATTTTCCGACTGGCTCAAAACAATTTTCTCGCAAATTTGGCAATTTACTATTTTTAGCAGTTTTTAACTTCCGGGGCCATTTTGAGGGCCCAAATGAAGGTTTTTCGAGATCGAGGTTCTAAATGATAGACAAAGGAATGATTGAGCCCACAAAATGAATATCCTCAATGATACCTTTCCAATGAGCTATCATACGCCTAAAACAGAGATCGTATGAAAAAGTTACGACCACGGGAAGTTGATGTACTAACTTACCCAAACGGGGCCCACGTGACTTTTGGCGCTTCATCTCCTAGGATTAGGTTTTTGGATGTCTAGGAATTTTTGCATTCCTGTTTATTATTAAAATTCCTTTAGAGCCTCATTGTAATCATGTTCTTGCGAATGTGATTAGCCATCACATCTCTTCTCAGAGATAAGCTGCCACCATTCTAGTGAGTCTTTCACTCTGTATTTGTACAGTCTCTGTACATTTCTTTCATTAATAGAAATTGTGTATTACTGTATATCTGTGTTGAGGGTTGCATATCTTATACATTTCTATTATATTATTGAATACCTGTGATATCTCTATGCATTTCTTTATTATATCTCCGATCTCATTTCGTGCCAAAAATAACCGGGATCAGTGGTATCAGAGCAGGCTCTTCTTGGTCATTTTTTCAGTGCATGTCCCTGACGAGGTCTGAGTATAGAAAGTTGGGTCTCGAGCTTGTCTCTCTTGATGAAAATCACTCTCACACACCCAAGAAACTCTCAATGGCGGAAGAAAAGAAAAATGGCGGAGCATACAATCCTATCAACCTGTTGCTTGAGCAAGCTCTCACGCGACAGAGGAATGAAATGATGGAGAATTTCTCCCACATCCTTCAATGCCTACCGATAGCAATAGGATCATATTCATCAAGCGGCCACTTTGGAGGCACCTCATCTTTAAAGGTACAAGTTAATTTTGATATTCCTGTATTTGAAGGATAGATAGATGTAGAAGCCCTCGACAAATGGTTAAATCTGCTAGAAGGTTATTTCTCTATTCACAATTTTTTCGACAAAAAAAAGACCACCTTTGCACTCCTTAAATCTCTCCCCCATGTCAAACAATGGTGGGAAACTTATTGAGAGAATATTTCCACAGAGGAGTCTGAAATATATGGGGTCAATCCCACTTGGGATTTTTTTGTGGATGAGGTAAAGGAACAATATTACCGTATTGGCAACTATAAGGACCAGTATATGAGATGGACCATACTGTAGCAAGAGAGGGGCCAAGTAGTTATGAAGTTCATCAATACCTTCCATACCTTGCGCACCAAGCGGGATATCAAAAACTCCGAATGGCATTTGGTTCTAAAATACCATGGGGCTCTACACATATACTTCCAAAATGAAATGGATTTTCTAGACATCTCATCACTTGGTGTTGCCTATCGATATGTTGTTAAAATTGAGCAGAAATTTAAGCACCAGAACAAACAGATTTTGGTTCTGCAAATCCGCAACAACCAAAGTATGAAAAAGATGTCCCTAACAAACAGTCTCCCAAAAACCAGTCCAATCCACATGCAAAGAAGGGTCACGGGAAGACAAAGAAGGACACCGAAAAATGGTGCAATTTCCGCAAAATCCCCTGGCACAACATCGATGAATGTCACTCAAAACAGTCATTGGTGCAATTTTTAGCCGTTTTTAACTTCTGGGGCCATTTTAAGGGCCCAAATGAAGGTTTTTTGAGATCGAGGTTCTTAATGTTAGAAAAAGGAATTATTGAGACCCCAAAATGAATCTCCTTGATGATACCTTTCCAACTAGCTATCATATGCCTAAAACGGAGATCATATGCAAAAGTTATGACCCCGGGAAGTTGATGTACTAACTTACCCAAACGGAGCCCACATGAGTTTTGGCGCTTCAACTCCTAGGGTTAGGTTTTTGGATGTCTATAACTTTTGGAATTCATGTTTATTGTAAAAATTCCTTCAGAGCCTCATTGTAATCATATTCTTGTGAATTGGAGTAGCCGTCACATCTCTTCTTAGAAATAAGCTGCCACCCTTCTCGCAAGTCTTTCACTCTATATTTTTGCAATCTCTGTACATTTATTTCATTAATAGAAATCGTGTATTACTGTATATCTATGTTTATGGTTGCATCTCTTATACATTTCTATTATATTATTTAATACCTGTGATATCTCTGTGCATTTATTTATTATATCTCTGATCTCATTTCGTGCCGAAAATAATCCAGATCAGTGGTATCAGAGCAAGTTGTTCTTGGTCATTTTTTTCAGTGCATGTCCCTGACGAGGTCTAAGTATAGCAAGTTGGGTCTTGATATTGTGTCTCTTGAGGAAAATCACTCTCGCACACCCAAGAAACCCTCAATGGCAGAAGAAAACAAAAATGACAAGAGCAGATGATCCTATTAGCCTGTTGCTTGAGCAAGCTCTCATGCAACAGAGGGATGAAATGATGGAGAATTTTTCCCACATCCTTCAACACCTGCCGATAGAAACAAGCGCATCTTCATCAAGCGGCCACTTTGGAGGAACCTCGCCTTTCAAGGTACAAGTTAATTTTTATATTCCTATATTTGAAGGACTGATAGATGCAGAAGCCCTAGACAAATGGTTAAATCTGCTAGAAGGTTATTTCTTTGTTCACAAATTTTCCGACAAAGAAAAGATGACCTTTGCACTCCTTAAAGCTCTCCCCCATATCAAACATTGGTGGGAAACTTATTGGGAGCAGATTTCCACGGAGGAGTCTGAAATATATGGGGCCGATCCCACTTGGGATTTTTTTTTGGATGCAGTAAAGGAACAATATTACCCTATTGGAAACTATGAGGACCAATACATGAGATGGACCACACTACGGCAAGAGAGCAGCCAAGCAGTTCTAGAGTTCACAAATACCTTCCATACGTTGCACACCAAGCTAGGTATAAAAGACTCTGAACGACATTTGGTTATGAAATACCGTGGGGCTCTACACATATACATCCAAACTGAAATGGATTTTCTGGACATCTCATCACTCGGTCCTGCCTATCGATATGTTGTTAAAATTGAGCAGAAATTTAAGCACCAGAACAAACGGTATTTTGGTTCTGCAAATCCACAACAACCAAAGTATGACAAAGATGTCCCTAACAAACAGTCTCCTGAAAACCATTCCAAGTCACATGAAAAGAAGGATCACGGGAAGACAAAGAAAGACACCAAAAAATGGTGCGATTTCCACAACATCCCCTAGAAAAACACCGATGAATGTCACTCAAAATAGTCATTGGTGGCTGATATCAAAGACAAGGAACCTAACCCTGATTCAGAATCTAATTCTAAAAATACTCGTAAAGGACATATCATTGACGCAGACCCCACTGCTATTGTCACGACCACAGTAATTCAACCAAAGGAACCAACAGATCCTGAAGAGGGGGAGATCCTTTTTCATTCATAGATGTGGGTGAAGGGGACCCCACTGAATTTTATTGTTGATAGCGGAAACCATAAAAACCTCATCTCAGCAGACGTCGTCAAATAGTTGGGATTGTCGACAACACCACACCCGTAGCCATACAACATCGGGTGGTTTCGCCAAGGAAGAGATCTTTGTGTCAGCCAGCAATGTCAATTTTCATATGGAATCCAACCCTTCATGGATGAGGTATTATGTGATGTTTCCCCACTAAATGTTTGTGATGTTCTCTTGGGCCAACCATATATGTGGAAGCGCCACGCTGTTTATGAGTCTTGACCCCGTAGTGTCATTGTTTCTCTAGGGGGTCATCTCTACAGAATACCAGAGGTAGTTCTGACTACTGTTCCACCTAAAGAGTGCCACAAGGTAGTATCTTATTCTACAAAATTCAGCTTCTTCACAATCTGTTCAAAAGGGGAACAGAAGGACACTACAACCACTACAGCTTCACCCCAAGCACCTTCTATCCAACAGAACCAGGTCGACAAGGTTGTAGCAAAGCGAAAATATTCCTTCTGCACACCATCCTCTCATGTAGCCTGAATTGTTGAATAGCCTCATCCTCAACAGGTTCGTGATAGACTTTCACAAACTGAGCAGCGCGATGTCTCCAGCAAGGCAAGCAACTCACCAAGATGCAGATTTAGCAAATGCTTTTCCCTCTCCGCTGGGAACTCAACGCAATGGAGACCATTTCTTCCTAAGGAGGGAGGATTGATCCAGGTGGATATCGGTGGCCACCCACCCTTTCTGACTGGCTCAAAACAATTTTCTGGCAAATTTGACAATTTACTATTTTTAGCAGGTTTTAACTTTCGGGGACATTTTGAGGGCCCAAATGAAGGTTTTTTGAGATAGAGGTTTTCAATGATAACCAAAGGCATGATTGATCCCCCAAAATGAACCTCCTCAATGATACCTTTCGAACGAGCTATCATATGCCTAAAACGGAGATAGTATGCAAATGTTACGACCTCGGGAAGTTGATGTACTAACATACCCAAACGGGGCCCACATGACTTTTGGTGCTTCATCTCCTAGGGTTAGGTTTTTGGATGTCTAGGACTTTTGGCGTTCCTGTTTATTGTAAAAAGGCCTTCAGAGCCTCATTGTAATCATTTTCTTGCGAATGCGAGTAGCCGTCACATCTCTTCTCAGAGATAAGCTGCTACCATTCTAGCGAGTCTTTCACTATGTATTTTTACAGTCTCTGTACATTTCTTTCATTAATAGAAATCGTGTATTACTGTATATCTATGTTTATGGTTTCATATCTGATACATTTCTATTATATTATTGAATACCTACGATATCTCTGTGCATTTATTTATTATATCTCCAATCTCATTTCGTGCCGAAATTAATCTGGATCAGTGGTATCAAAGCAGGCTGTTCTTAGTCATTTTTTTCATTGCATGTCCCCAACGAGGTCTGAGTATAGAAACTTGGGTCTCGAGATTGTTTCTCTTAAGGACAATCTCTCTCGCACAACCAAGAAACCCTCAATGGTGGAAGAAAAGAAAAACGATGGAGCAGACGATCATATCTATCTGTTGCTTGAGCAAGCTCTCACGTGCCAGAGGGACGAAATGATGGAGAATTTTTCCCACATCCTTCAATGCCTACTAATAGAAATAGGCCCATCTTCATCAAGCGTCCACTTTGGAGGCACCTTGACTTTCAAGGTACAAGTTAATTTTGATATTCCTGTATTCGAAGGATAGATAGATGCAGAAGCCCTCGGCAAATGGTTAAATCTGCTAGAAGGTTATTTCTCTGTTCACAAATTTTCCGACAAAGAAAATATCACCTTCACACTCCTTAAATCTCTCCCCCATGTCAAACATTGGTGGGAATCTTATTGGGAGCAGAGTTCCATAGAGGAGTCTGAAATATATGGGGCCGATCCCACTTGGGATTTTTTTGTGGATGTGGTAAAGGAACAATATTAACCTATTGGCAACTATGAGGACCAGTACATGAGATGGACCACACTGCGGCAAGAGAGGGGCCAAGCAGTTTCAGAGTTCACCAATACCTTCTGTAACTTGCGCACCAAGCTGGGTATCAAAGACTTCGAACGACATTTGGTTCTGAAATACTGTGGGGCTCTACACAGATACATCCAAACTAAAATGGATTTTCTGGACATCTCATCACTCGGTGTTGAATATCGATATGTTTTTAAAATCGAGAAGAAATTTATGCACCATAACAAACAGGATTTTGATTCTCCAAATCTGCAACAACCAAATTATGACAAAGACATCCCTAACAAACAGTCTCCCGAAAACCAGTCCAAGCAACATGGAAAGAAGGGTCACAGGAAGACAAAGAAGGACACCAGAAAATGGTGTGATTTCCACAAAATCCCCTGGCACAACACCGATGAATGTCACTCAAAATAGTCATTGGTGGACGAGATCAAAGACAAGGAGCCGAACCCTGATTTAGAATATGATTATGAAAATACTGGTAAAGGATAGATCATTGACGCATACACCATTGCTATTGTCACGACCGTAGTAATTCAACCAGAAGAACCAACAGATCCTGAAGAGGGGGAGCACCTTTTTCATTCATAGATGTGGGTGAAGGGGACCTCGATGCATTTTATTGTTGATAGCAGAAGCCATANTGCTATTGTCGCGACCACAAAAATTCAACCAGAAGAAACAATAGATCCTGAAGAGGGGGAGCACCTTTTTCATTCACAGATGTGGGTGAAGGGCACCCCACTGCATTTTATTGTTGATAGCGGAAACCAGAAAAACCTCATCTCAACAGAGGTTGTCAAATAGTTGGGATTGTCGACAACACCACACCCACATCCATAAAACATCAGGTGGCTTCGCCAAGGATGAGATCTTCGTGTCAGCCAACAATTTCGATTTTCATATGGAATCCAACCCTTCAAGGTTGAGGTATTATGCGATGTTTCCCCACTACATGTCTGTGATGTTCTCTTGGGCCAACCATATATGTGGAAGCACCATGCTGTTTATGAGCCTTGACCCCACGGTGTCATTGTTTCTCTTGGGGGTCATCTCTACATAATACCAGAGGTAGTTCTGACTATTGTTCCACCTAAAAAGGCCCGCAAGGTAGTATCTCATACTACAAAATTCAGCTTCTTCACAATCTGTTCAAAAGGGGAACAGAAGGACACTGCAACCACTACAGCTTCGCCCCAAGCACCTTCTATGCAACAGAAGCAGGTCGACAAGGTTGCAGCAAAGAGAAAATATTCCTTCTGCACACCGTCCTCTCATGTAGCCCGACTTTTTGACTAGCCTCAGCCTCAACAGGTTCATGACAAACTTCCACAAACTGAGTAGTGTGACGTCTCTAGCAAGGCAAGCAGCTCACCAAGATGCAGATTTAGCAAATGCTTTTCCCTCTCCGCTGGGAACTCAATGAAATGGAGACCATTTCTTCCTAAGGAGGGAGGATTGATCCAGCTGGATATCAATGGCCACCCACCTTTTTCGACTGGCTCAAAATAGTTTTCTGGTAAATTTGGCAATTTACTATTTTTAGCAGTTTTTAACTTTCGGGGCCATTTTGAGGGCCCAAATGAAAGTTTTTAAATATAGGGATTCTAAATGATATCCAACGAAATGATTGAGCTTAAAAAATGAATCTCCTCTATGATACCTTTCCAATGAGCTATCATATGCCTAAAACAGAGATCGTATGCAAAAGTTACGACCCCGAGAAGTTGATGTACTAACTTACCCAAACGGGGCCCACATGACTTTTGGCGCTTCATCTCCTAGGGTTAGGTTTTTTGATGTCTAGAACTTTTGGCATTCCTGTTTATTGTAAAAACACCTTCAGAGCCTCATTGTAATCATCTTCTTGTGAATGCAAGTAGCCATCACATCTCTTCTCAGAGATAATCCACCACCATTCTAGCGAGTCTTTCACTCTATATTTTTACAGTCTCTGTACATTTCTTTCATTAATAGAAATTGTGTATTACTATATATTTGTTTCTATGGTTTCATCTCTGATACATTTCTATTATATTATTTAATACCTGCGATATCTCTATGCATTTCTTTATTATATCCCTGATCTTATTTTGTGCCAAAAATAATCAGGATCAGTGGTATCAGAGCAGGTTGTTCTTGATCGTTTTTTTCAGTGCATGTCCCTGACGAGGTTTGAGTATAGCAAGTTGGGTCTCGAGATTGACTCTCTTGAGGACAATCTCTCTCGCACACCCAAGAAAACCTCAATGGAGGAAGAAAAGAAAAACTACAGAGTAGACGATCCTATCAGCCTATTACTTGAGCAAGCTCTCACGCGACAGAGGGACGAAATGATGGAGAATTTTTCCCACATCCTTCAATGCCTGTCGATAGAAATAGGCGCATCTTCATCAAGAAACCACTTTGGAGGCACCTCGCCTTTCAAGGTACAAGTTAATTTTGATATTCCTATATTTGAAGGATAGATAGATGCAGAAGCCCTAGACAAATGGTTAAATCTACTAGAAGGTTATTTCTCCATTCACAAATTTTCCGACAAAAAAAAGATCACCTTCGCACTCCTTAAATCTCTCCCCCATTTCAATCATTGGTGGTAAACTTATTGGGAGTAGAGTTCCACAGAGGAATATAAAATATATGGGGCCGATCCCACATGGGATTTTTTTGTGGATGAGGTAAAGCAACAATATTACCCTATTGGCAACTATGAGGACCAGTACATGAGATGGACCACACTGCGGCAAGAGAGGGGCCAAGTAGTTCCAGAGCTCACCAATACCTTCCATACCTATCGCACCAATATGGGTATCAAAGACTCTGAATGACATTTGGTTCTGAAATACCGAGGGGCTCTACATAGATACATCCAAACTAAAATGGATTTTCTAGACATCTCATCACTTGGTGCTTCCTATCGATATGTTGTTAAAATCGAACAGAAATTTAAGCACCAGAAAAAATGGGAATTTGGTTCTGCAAATCCGCAACAACCAAAGTATGACAAAGACGTCCCTATCAAACAGTCTCTCGAAAACTAGTCCAAGCCACATGAAAAGAAGGGTCACAGAAAGACAAAGAAGGACACCGAAAAATGGTGCGATTTCCACAAAATCCCCTGGCACAACACCAATGAATGTCACTCAAAAAAATCATTGGTGGCCGAGATCAAAGAAAAGGAGCCAAACCCTCATTTTGAATATGATTCTGAAAATACTGGTAAATTACAAATCATTGACACAGACCCCACTGCTATTGTCGCGACCGCAACAATTCAACTAGAAGAAACAACATATCTTGAAGAGAGGGAGCGCATTTTTCATTCACAGATGTGGGAGAAGGGGACCCCGCTACATTTTATTTTTTATAGCGGAAACCAAAAATACCTCATCTCAGCAGAGGTCATCAAACAGTTGGGATTGTTGACAACACCACACCCACAACCATACAACATCAGGTGGCTTTGCCAAGGAAGAGATCTTCATGTCAGCTAGCAATGTCGATTGTCATATGGCATCCAACCCTTCAAGGATGAGGTATTATGAGATGTTTCCCCACTAGATGTCTGTGATGTTCTCTTGGGCCAACCATATATGTGGAAGCGCCACGTTGTTTATGAGTCTCGACCTCGCAGTGTCATTATTTCTCTAGGGGGTCATCTCTATAGAATACCAGAGGTAGTTTTGACTACTATTCCACCTAAAAAGTGTCGCAAGGTAGTATCTCATACTGCAAAATTCAATTTCTTCACAATCTGTTCAAAAGGGGAACAGAAGGACATGGCAACCACTACAGCTTCGCCCCAAGCACCTTCTATCCAATAGAAGCAGGTCGATAAGGTTGCAGCAAAGAGAAAATATTCCTTCTTCACACCATCCTCTCATGTATCCTGACTTGTTGAACAACCTCAGCGTCAACAGGTTCATGACAGACTTCCACAAACTGAGCAACGCGACATCTCCAACAAATCAAGAAGCTCACCAAGATGCAAATTCAGCAAACGTTTTTCCGTCTCCCCCAGGAACTCAATACAATGGAGACCATTGCTTCCTAAGGAGGGAGGATTGATCCAGGTGGATATCGGTGGCCACCCACCTTTTTCGACTGGCTCAAAACACTTTTCTAGCAAATTTGGCAATTTACTATTTTTAGCATTTTTTAACTTTCGGGGCCATTTTGAGGGCCCAAATGAAGGTTTTTCGAGAATGAGGTTCTCAATGATATCTAAAGGCATTATTGAGCCCCCAAAATGAATCTCTTTGACGATACCTTTCCAACGAGCTATCATACGCCTAAAATGGAGATTGTATGCAAAAGTTATGACCCCAGGAAGTTGATGTACTAACTTACCCAAATGGGGCCCACATGAATTTTGGTGCTTCATCTCCTAGGGTTAGGTTTTTGGATGTCTAGGACTTTTGGCATTCATTTTTATTGTAAAAAGGCCTTCAAAGCCTCATTGTAATCATCTTCTTGCAAATGCGAGTAGCCGTCACATCTCTTCTCAGAGATAAGTTGCCACCATTCTAGCAAGTCTTTCACTCTGTGTTTTTATAGTCTCTGTACATTTATTTCATTAATAGAAATCGTGTATTACTGTATATTTGTGTTTATGGTTGCATCTCTGATACATTTCTATTATATAATTGAATACCTACGATATCTCTGTGCATTTATTTATTATATCTCTGATCTCATTTCATGCCGAAAATAATCCGTATCAAAAGTGCCCCAGGGAGTGGTAAAAGTTGTCTTCTTCTTATATTCTTCCATCACTGATATCTAATTATATCCTGAATATCCATCAAGGATAGAGATTATTTTTTCCCCCACTACTCTTTGTAAAAAATGATCCATTTTAGGTAATGGATAATTTTCCTTTAGAGAACACCTGTTCAGATTTCTGAAGTCTACACAAAGCCTTATCTCTCCATTCTTTTTCTTGACAGGTACTAAATTAGCTGCCCATTTTGAGTATCTTAATGGTACTATAATTTTAGCATCCGACAACCTTTTCAGTTCTTTTTTCAATTATAGGTAGCAACAATGGATTGAATTGTCTAGATTTCTTGTTAAAAGGTTTGGATCCAGGATTTAAAGGAATCTTATGGTACATAATCTTTGTATCAAAAACCTTAAGCTCTTCATAAGGTGAGGAAAAAATATCTGAAAATTGTTTCATCAAATTGACCTACTTGTCTCTCTGCTTCTCTAGCAATATTTTGGATAATTTCACCATCCTCGGATTTGAATCTAGACTGATATCACAATCTATCACTTCAGCCTCCTTTGTTTGAATAATAGATCTTTTTGAAACATCATTATGATCAAATAATCTCTCAAGTGGAACCAAGCCCTTTGGCAGATGATTTTTTTTCAACTCAATAATTTTATGACCAATAATTTTGTCTTGAAGGATATTTGCAGCATGAACTTCCACATCATCATTTTCATTATCCTGATCGATTAAGATATTATAAAACTCATCAATGGTATCCAAAAACCTTTGAATTTCATGATATTCTTTAAAAACTTGACATTTCTTTATGTTATCTAGTATAGAGGGTCTGTGTCTCACCTCAATCTCAAATCTTAAATTGGGAAAAATTGGAGTTCTGAAATTACTCGCTACAAGTGCTAGAGAATATCTCTGTTGATTTAAATTTCTGTGACAAAAATGATATTGAAGGATAAAAATAAGTTATAAACAAAGTCCCACACTTCATTTCTATATTTCTTTAACCTCTATTGTTTCATCTAATAAATGTTTATGATCTCATGGATGATAAGCTTTGAATCTCGAAAAACATTTTTTTTATCTATGCCCATATTTTTAGCAGCTTTCAATCCTAGCAGAAGAGCTTCATATTCATTGATATTTTTGGTTGTATCAAATTATAGTTTGTATGATAGAGGAATAAATTCTTTGGTAGGAGAAATAAAAACAATCCCAGCCCCAGAGCCTTCTTTGTAACAAGCCCCATCAAAGAACATTTTCCAAACTAGATTTTCTACATTTTCTTCAACTGTAGGTATGATTTTACTGACTTTTGTTTCAGTTATCTTGTCACCAACGTGAAAAATAGAAGAACCAATTTCATCTTCAACATCATATATGGGATGATTACCAGGATTTTCATGATCACTTACCAGGTAAGCCAACCTCACTTCCTTGTACAGTCTTCGATGTTGTCCACCAAACATAGGTATGGTAGCATAACTGAGATCCATTTGTAGTGTGCCTCCTACTTTCTTATCCCATGATCTTGACAGAAGCATCCCAAATTTAGGAGGTATGTCAGCTAAAATTACATCCAACACCACACTTTTCATAGGTAGCTAAGATAAAGTGACAACCATGTCTTTAATGACTCCCAGACATTTAACTTTCCTGGATTCAAATGAATATAGGTCTAGATAAGGCTTAGTAATGTCTAAAACTAGTTCATCCATTACCATTTTTTGCATGACATTGTGTGAATCTCTTGAATCCATTAAACATTTATACAATATTTTGTCATGAATGTTCAGAGATATGTAGAAAGGAGGAGAAGCATCAAACCTGTGTTCAATATGAGGTCCAATGGTTATGTCAGGGTTTTCATCTTCAAGATTTATATTATCTGAAAAAAGTAACATGAGCAAGGGGTTGCAATGCTTTGAGAACATATTTTCTAAAAGGATCATTTTTCATCAATTCTACCAAAGGTATGGGGATTTTGATTTTATTAATTTCATTTTCCAAGATGAAAGAAGAAACATGGTTCTCAGTTTCTTTCACCTCTGTAGAGATAACCTTTCTAGGTTGCTTTTGTTGCTGATCAGTTTTAATCCCATAACTTTCTTTGTTAACCCCTGTTTTGACTGGATCATTTGACTTTTTGGTTTGAACAGGTATATCCACCTTGGATGTATTTGATCTGGACCTAATATCATACTTTTTTCTTTTAGGTTCTTTCTAGATAATTTATTCAGCAACTTCCTCCTCAAACTAATTTAGTATAAGAGCATCCTCATAATCTTGTTGAGTCAAATGAGTGGGAGGTAAATCAATATCATTTAAATGAACTGTGGAATCTTCCTCAATGTCATAAACTTATTCAACTTCTTCCACTGCATTATTTTTAAAATGAGGTAAAACTTTATGATCTTCTTGATTTTTTCTTTCTTTGGGAAAATTTTGAGGAACATCGTCAGGCCTTCTCAACTGGTTGGTATTTTTGTATCCTCCTTCCTGTGTAGGTCTGCTAGGATATTTGTTTTCCATCTTCAGTCTGTCCATTTCATATGTCAATCTTTTTAACATTTTTTCCATTGCATCCATCTTAGAATCAGATGATGTATGAGAAGAAGAAGGAAGTTATTCTCTCTATTTTTTCATGTCTCTATCACCCCTAGACTTCAATTTCTCTGTTGCTAGTATGTTAGATTCTACTTCAATGGATTCTTCCTGCATGAGACTAAGAGTAGAAGACTTTATTTCTTTCAAAAGAAGAGAAAATTCAACATCAAAGGCATTGGAAAAAGTAATTTTGGCTGATGTTTCTATGGGTTTTATTTCATCTGGAATTTTACTATACATTTTATTAAATCTTTTGGTAAAATCAGATATAGATTCTCCTTGTTTTATTTTCAAAGAACCAAACTCAGTGATATAATAAAAGTAGTCTTTCATATCTCCCCAGTGTCTTATAAAGGTATCATCCAATGCATCAATATCAACAATTGAATTAGGAGATAGGATTCTAAACCATTTCCTTGCCTCTCCATCTAAACTCTGCACAAAAAGTCTCATCCAAACATCTTCATGCTCCACATTAAAGTTATCTGCAAAACTGTAGAAAGAGTTTAAGTGTTCTTCAGTAGTGACTTATCCCTCCATTCAATCTTGGAAAATACTTCATATAATCATTAGGTGGGAAGGCATACAGGACTTGTGGTAAATTTAATGGTGCATATCTGGCTGCAACAATTGCATCCATCCTATTCACAACCATATTTATCACAATGGGTGATTGAACTGTAGAAATGGGCAGAATTGGTGATGTAGAAAGAGAAATGGTTACTTGGTTAGAACAATTTAGTTGGGC
>SNQJ01S0066523.1:0-13450 GCA_010110895.2 Picea sitchensis
CCGAAAACCACCTAATATCATGTCGTCCCGGTAATATGTCGTCCTGGAAATATGTTGGCCCGGCGGAAATATGTCGGCCCGAAAAAAAATAAAATTTCAGGGACGCTGCCCCCGAACCCCTGCACCCCCCCTCTAACCCCCCTGCGCGCCCGGCACAGACGCTCATACACTACTACTCATGTAAAGAATATAACACATGCCCAACAATTTAGGCAGAACAACTATGTATGCCTCGACATCACAAGTGGTAGATAATAAGGACAGGACCCAGGGTTCACAAACACCTTTGGAGTTGCATGAGTTACAGACTTACAGTAAACAAATTTCTTTGATAGATAATAATCATGTTTATCGAAGAAGATATGCAGGCATCCTTGATATTAGACAATCTGGGCACTGGATAGAAGCAAATTTCCCGTCCTATGCCAGGAGCATATTGATTTGTAAGACACTCTTTCCTATTAGCTAAAGATGTTGTTCCCCATCTGATATGAACCAGAGATGGCCGGGTGATCTGCTCTTTTGCAGAATATAATGTATATGCTATAAGAGACCAAATTCAGAGCTGCAAGAAACCCAACAATCTAATCTGTAAATTTTGAAAACCCATACATTCCAATGATTTGATGAATGAAAAAAGCAATTACCCTTTAATTAGTACTATTCAGAGATTACAAAAAATAAAAAATCATGGGCAATGGGAAATGAGTAATCAAAACAATCTTGACAACGCAGGTTTCCTGTTTTTTGTTGGGCCTTACTCCTATGTATACCTGATTTGCTTTGATATAAAACCGTAACCAACTGCTAACTCCCAGGACCAGCCTTACCATGTTCTAGAATTTTAGCACAGACAAGAAAAGCCCTTACCTTGTTGTTGTCCTGCCTTGCAAGATAACATAATCATTCCATTGATTTGAGTTGAATTGACTCCAATTGAAAGGATGTTAACGCTAATATTCTGGGGATCAAATTCGTGTCTTCAACTATCTGACTAAAGGAGCTCCTTTCCTGACATAAATTACAGAGCTCTACGAGGGCCGCCTCTATCTCTTCGCCATCGCCTCCTCCGGACGAAACCAATGTCTCTGCTGCATTTTCTAATCTTAATTTGGCATTGTTCTCCTTCCACTCCTGTATGAGCTCCCTCAGATTGTGGTTAGGAGTCAAATGTCTAGTCGTGAGCTCGCATTTCTTGACAGGGCATGTAGTGTTTCCACTCTCGAACCACTTTTCAATGGCAGATCTTTCATAAGTAATCCCCGACTCCAAATTCACTGGATTCTCCATTATTGTGTTGTCCAATGGGCAACAAAAATGCAAAGGTGCAACAGACTGGTAATCAGGGGAAGAGAAAGGAGCAGACACAATACCAGACTTGCCGAGAAATTCCTGTATTTGATTGAGCATGTAAGCCTCGGCCCTCTGTTTCTCATTCTCGAGGTCTTCCTTCTTCTGTCTTACCACCTCAATCTCGGACTCTAGAAAGCACTGATCTGTAGGCACACCCATGGCGTTGGCCACCTGCACAATCAACTACAACACTTGCTGGCTGTCACTGTGCATCTCTTTCATTTCTCTCTCAATCTCACTTGCAAGAGACTCACTTCCAACCTCCCCTTGGAACTCCGCGTTCCTCATGGTCTCACACAGAGCAACTGTTTTCTCCTTGATCTCCAGTGAAACGTCCTGAGTAGCAACTTTGAGAGCATTCAAAGACCGTTATATTCCTTGGGTGATTTCCTTCATTTCATCTGGCAGAAACCTGCACTTGAGAAACAGATACATCCATCTCCCTGAAGTATAAGTGTTTATGAGCTTAGAGGCATTGTTCAACTGCGCTTGCAATTCTACCAGGGGAACTCTCAGAGAGTTTGAAGACCCATGAATGTTTCTTTGCCACAACTCTAATAGAATGGGCTCTATTTTGTTTATATGGCTTGAAAACTCTCTGATACTCCGCTTGGCAAAGAACACCTTGTGGGCTGCAGTGCTTGTGTCTTAAATCAATGGTTATTTCCGTGTCATTGTAATTTATTAAATGAAAAATAAATCATGTACGAACTATGATCCGATCTTGGGTACGAACTGTGTAGCACTGGGTTCAAAGCGTAGTAGTGGCAGTAAGCACTGGGTTCAAAGCATAGTAGTGGCAGTTTGACTGGGTTCAAAGCACAGTACTGAAATGACTGAATGACAATCGTAAATAAAGGCGTGAATGACAATAAAAAATACGTAACCATAATTTCAAGTGATTAAAATGAAGTTTACGTAGGTCTAAACATTAAGTAAAGCTATAAACTTTAATTAAAAGCTTTATAAAGTAATTAAAGCATTCCAAATATGCATTGGAAGAAGCGAAGGCCGCAATAACACTTTAAATCTACAAGCCAATAAAATGTTAACAAATATATATATGTATATTTTTTAAAATAAATAAATACAAATGTCCTAAGTTAAACATTACACTTTTTGAAAAATTAAAAAGTCAACCCTAAACTAATATGAGTTCAACGATGAACTCATCGCTATAGTCCCTGGGCCTTTAGCAGGGACTAATAAGAGTTACTAAATTTTGTAAGTGTAATTTGTGTAAAATTTGTTTGTATTATTGTAATATATAATTAAATCTTATTAAATTTTATAGCTTATAGTGGATTTGTACTTATTCAACAGTAAATAAGAGTTATTAAATTTTGAAGGTTGTTTTGGATTTGTGTAATTTGTTTTTTAAGTAGATTTGTAATCTACATTAATTGTGTTTTTTAAGTAGATTTGTAATCTATATTAATTGTGTTTGTACATTATTAAATTATTAGATTTTGTAGCTTATATTACTTATAGTGGATTAGTACTAGAGTAATAGTAAACCAGAAGTATTAAATTTTGTAATTTGTTATGATTTATGTAAATTGATATTATAAAGTGGATTTGTGTAATTTGTTTTCTAAAGTAGATTTGTAATCTATATTAATTGTGTTTGTACATCATTAAATTCTGTAGCTTATATTACTTATAATGGATTAGTATTCGAGTAATAGTAAAACAAAAGTATTAAATTTTGTAATTTGTTATGATTTATGTATATTGATATTATAAAGTGGATTTTAATCTCTCAAAATTATTTTTGTACTTAAGAATAAGTTTAAATTTCCCTAAATTTTGTATTTTTTTTAATGTATATATCAAAGTGTATCAAGAATATAAATGTAAGTTTTAAATCTTTCCAAATTGTGTACTTTTATATGTAACGACTCCGTTGCTACGACCACAAAAACGACGTATAATAGGTGGAATTTTTTGTTTTTTGGGTTGCGTTATGAAATAAACATCACAAATTAATAACTACTTCATTGATACATCGTGCAATAAATAATATTAACGCATTAGCAATCCATCACCACGCAAAGTCGACACCTCGTCACCAAGAACGACGATACACATATTGACACAATAACACAATAATAACAACCCATAATCAATGCATTTATACAATCAATGATGACGCATATACACTACGAGTCAAGCTCAACTCATCTCTAAGGATAATCATCCGATAACATTAGGATAATCATAAAATAACAACAAATCAGAGGATCATAAAGATGATCACAAGAACCACAATTAAACCTGGCGTGTGAGTAATCGTTCACATAAACATCTTAGACCATACGAGGCCATGGCACAAACAATGTCTATTAAATTGAGGCACAATCCCAACCACAATATGCAAACTCCCGTCATAATAAAATTTTATTTTGCGAAAGAGGACTAATATCTAAACAATCATTCGTTCATCATAATTTCACTGTGCACAAGGAGTCTAGTCACAACATTCCATCATACCTCAACAAAAATCCAAAAGATGCAAGAAAAATCTACTTGAATTTACATGACGCAATAATATATAATAGCTTGATCACTCACCCACCACATAAGAGAAGCCACAATGTAATCACTTCATTTTATTTTCCAGGCGCAAAAACCAACCTCTACTTTGCTTCAAGACGCGTGACTAATTAAACATTTAATTAATCAATAAACAACATTATCTCTAGGTGTGTGCGTGATACAAATCCGAATTAAACATAAACCGACACCATACATGTGCACCATTACATGTGCACGGTTAGTCTATTCAATTAGGAATCATAGAACAACATCTAAAATTCAATACGCCAGAGTGTTTATTTACTAAATCGTTTTTGAGACAACATAATGCAACGTGTGTTACATCCAATTACTTATTTAATCACATCCAGATCAAGGCACATGGAAATCCTTAGTTTTATTCCCTAGCATAGGTAAACTGATAACTTAATCATTCATCAGTCAATGTTCATTCGAGGGAACAAGTTGTTGAACACGCATGGGAGCCCTCCGAAACTTCAAAACCCTTATTAAAATCTCTAATCCAATTAACGAATAGGAAAAGGTGAAGAACTAAAATGGTGTCTCTATAGTCATGATGGCTTTAATTAGGATAAAAGGGCACAAAGGAGGAATTGATTGCCTTCCCTAGAATGGTACTATGCTACTAAATCAACTCCACGCACATAACATGATGTGCTTAGATGACCAAAGCTATATAAATGATGTAGAGTACAAATTTCTTCATGTACCAAATGGTGATCAGCCATAATTCGTCATTGTGAAAGTTGCCTCAAAAAGTGAACCAGGAAGCTAAAATGGATAAAAGAATAAATGTTAAATAAAGGAAGGATCCAAAACCCAAGGAAGAGGTGGTGGGGAGGATTTTCCCAAGGGTAGGGTTTGGACAACATCTGCCAACACAAGGGCACTAGAAGCATTATCGAGAAGAAAGGCACTGTCCAAAAATCCATAGTCTAAATATAATATAAATAAAAAATTAAGCTAGGAACGTAAGAGGTATCAAGCAGATAATGGTAAAATCGTAGGAAAGGGGCAAGGTTCAAGGAATTAAGGATTATAATCCTGGTGTCAATTATAAGCATCATACTAAATTAAAATTTCGTTAATCCTTAAGCAAAAGGTGGAGGGAAACTTTTGAGAACAAAACTTGAAGCTAGGGGTGATCCCATGTGGGCAAAGCATAAAGAGTTTACACAAACGCTTCCTGCACCGAGGAAGGACAGGAACTCGGTCCAGAATGTATCAACCTAGAGATAATGCTAGCGTTGAGGAAGGAAACTAGGTCCAAATGGTAAATAAACGCTGAGGTGTTGTCAGCGTTGAGGGAGGATGAAATTGCTGAGTAACCATGAGGAAAATCGGAAAGCCTCACAAGGTAAATGAAGTTGAGAAAAATGGAATTCACTGAGCAAGTGAAAGAGGAAAAGGCGTTGTGGTTCTTTGGAAAAATTGCTGAGTCTTTAAAGGAAACGCAGGGACCAAGGGTCAAAAACACTTAGCAAATGAAGGAGTAAAAAATGTTGTTGTTCTCTAGAGAAATCGTTGAGTCTTTAAAGGAACAATCCATCACTTGGGACCTCGTTTAGCTGCTCTAGAACAACCATCTTCATCCTCAACAATATCAAGTGGCACGAAGAATGAGGTTACAAAAAAAGAGATGGTGAAGGATTGCAGACTTCCGACGACAAGGTGTTTGAAGTGGGGGAGGTAGTGACATGCCATGGGAACATCATAAACAGACAAAGATGCTCCTGGTGAAATGGATCATCATAATTCTACCTCAAATACCTTTGTCCATCTATGTTGCAACCACACATTAGCTAAGAAGTTGTACTACTGCAATTACAACCTTAGAGAATACGGGGGCAACGTTGATAAGAAGAACAGGTGGAAGTCCATCCGTGCATAACTTTGGCAATGAGGCCTCTAATCTCTTGGATGTTAACTAGGAATACCCATTCCTCTACATGAACATTTAAAAAGAGAAACCTAAAGTGTGTCAGCTTATACCGTTCGAAATATTTAAGACACTTTCGACAGGATTTCTGCCTGACTAGTGAGGTGGAGTTCGCACTGATAGCTTGGGGATATGGGGTTTCACAAGTAACCAATAGGGCAAGGAAGACTCTTAAAAAATTTGGGGGTTTTCTTTTTCTGTTGTTTGGTAGAATTAGCTGATTCTTGGAAAACATAATCGGTTGCGTGGTTAAACTTGAGATAGCCTTGGATTTGAATTAATTGTTTAACACTCCAAAATGTGATTGTTATTAAAAAGAAGTGGTCGAGCAAAGGGGCTCTTTCTTCCAATTACAACCACAAAATAATTATAAAGGAAACCATTATCATGAAGAGATCAATGTTCAACAAAGGCAACCAGATTCCACCAATTCCACATTAAAATTAATATTTTAATGCACATTAAAAAAAATAGTAGATTGAGTTCCAATCCAAGATAAGGTTCTGTAGCCATCCAGTAACTAGCAGAATTTAAAATCAAATTAATCCATCCTCATCCATCACTACATCTATAATACAGCCCAACTTATTACATTAAATCTTAATAAAAAAAAACTGTAACATTAACGATGAAGATGGTCTTGGAGACTAATTCCGCCACTGGCGTTCCTCCTTCCTTCTCCGCTCGCTAATCGATGAGACTTCAATGGTACCTCCCAGCCAACGCTAGGGGTACTCTTCTTTGCCCTGATCCCCCAAGCCACAAAGGGGCCACACACACAACCAGAGAAAGCTAGCTCCCAGATCGTCTCGCAAGGTCGAGCTACCACTCTCTAATCGAGTTGGGCATCCCAACTCCCATAAGAAAAAATAGTCAAGAAAAATATCGGCAGCGTAACCTTACGCCTCCCAGTCGCGATCCATACCCCTCCACTGCCATTTCTTTTATAGAGTTATATTCTTAGTGACCTTCCCATTTTCACATTAAATTAGTTTCATTAAAATATTATTAGGAAATATTCTCCTTCGTACACTTGTCACCCAATCCCTTACTTGCACCATAAATTTATTTATTTAATTAAATTAAATTGCCAAATTTCCTCACCCACCTAAAAGAGTTCCTAAAAACTCTCCTCGATGTCCCTTTATTCCCTCACAATCCCTTAATGAATAACGCCTTTATGAAAGCTTAGTTGAGTTCATTTTAGGAAAGTTCCTTATTCTAGATTCCTTCTATGTTCCACATCCCTTTTGCAATTAATTTCCCCTTTTTGTCTAAGTTCGAATTTAACAAGTTTTGCACATAAACAACAAGTAATCCTTCAAATAATTTAATCCTCCATTAATTCTAAATTTGATTTCCCCCCCTTTTGTTAATTGCTTAATTAAATTTTTGTCCTCATCCTACTTAGACCTAGGCTTTAGTTTCAACTAGGCTTAGCAAATTTTTAAGGGAAATGTTATAATTAATATACTTCACTGATGCATAAATATTTTAATTCTGACCATGTCAAGGTAAGATGTTTTTTTCTAGGTACCTAAGTTCATTGACTCCCCATGTTTAAAAACTACGATGTGTCCTTCAAGACGCACTATGTTCTCCAAGGGTGCCACTCGCCTTCATTGCAGTTTCATTTATGCGACGTGCCCTTCAATACGCACTACGTGCTCCAAGGGTATCACTCAACTTTTGATTGATTTTGGTAGATGTCAATCCTTGGAGTCAATACTTCGTCAGGTGACCTTGTGGGAGACTAAGGGAATCTAAGGAATACAAACCCTGTCTTATTGCATGCCTCTTAGAATCATCGTGAGTGACTGTCACAATCTACCCTCACTTCATCGCGGATCTCTTGAACTAGGTAATTGTTAACCTACAGTTCGAGCCACGACGGGAGTGCCAGTAGGTTGCGGCAAAACTGTTGCCACACTTCTCCCTCAATATCTCGGGTTATCGTGCGTGACCCGTTTACTCCAAATGTGAGTCTAATTAGCAAGCTATTGTCATCCTGCATCCATCAATGAAACATGTCAGCGATCCATAAAAACATCATAATATACTAGTCATATGTTACATATGCAATAACAAAATACTCAAACTACAAACAATCCACTCCCTGACTCGATCCAGAGCCCAAGGAGGTCCATCGATGCCATCAACATCCTCAATATGTCTAGAGTTCTGCACAGTCAGGAGAAACCAATCAATAACACCTGTCAACACATATATAATCAAATAACGTATCATCATATCCACAATATCATCATAATCCATAAGCGAAACAATAAATCATATAATGAACCGGATCACTTGCATGCAAGTGTCCTATAATAATAAGTCAAATCATGTGTGCACAAGAGAGGGATGTTACATACATCCCCTCTTGTTTTAAACTTCGTCCTGAAGTTTCACATTATACAAGTGCAGAATAAAGTATCTGACAATATCTATATGTCTAGCTATCAAACAAAAATGGAAACTGTTGACGCATATCATATGCGTCCTGCCAGGTAGACGAGTGTGGACTATAATCGTCCCACTGGTCCTTGACCTGATCGACAGTTAGACACTGTAGTTGTCGAATGTGATGGTCCAGAAGGCGGATTGGCTCCCTTGTGAGCGCACCCTTGCCCAACATCCGTCAAGAACTCAAGTCAATCACATGCGTAGGTTCACTGACCTAAATTCACACACAGATATAAGATAAATATCGAGCAACACCTCAAGGAATGAGGCATGGTTAGCTATTAGGCCTTTCATAATTATGGTCTCGTGATGTGCATCGACAAAACCCTTCTGCTGATCTTGCGCTTCTTCCAAACCTTTTTTGTATTGTTTGTACTTGTTCTTCCATTTCTTGGATCACTTCTGGTCCTACCAGGACTCCATCCTCGAGTTTATTCCATCTCAAAGGCGTCTGATATGGTCACCCGTAAAGAAACTCAACAGTGCCATCTAAACGATACCTTGTTGGCGGTTGTCGCAGGCCAACTCGACAACGGTAAGAACTATTCCAAACGTTTTTGTTGGTCCAACACACGCATACACAACACAACCTTCTAAAATTGGGTTCGTTCCTTTGGTCTGCCTATCTATCTCATGGGCATGTTGTACTAAAGTTCAGTGGTGTTCCCAAGGCCTCTTGGGAAACTCGTCCAACTGTCTTGCAAACACCGATTGCCTTATCGTATATGATTCTTTCGGTACGTATGGAAGTCTCAATATCTTGCTGGTATAACTCTAGCTATACTTGGCCCCTGATGCGACGTACACACAGGGACAAAAGTGAACTCTTCGTCAGAGTGTCAATTATCACGAAAATCGAGTTGTGACTCCCTGCCGTCAACGACAATTGCTCCAATGAATTCCATCGAAATGACCTCCCATTTCGATTCTGGAATAGCTCGTGGTTGTAGAAATCCTGCCATATGTCTATGTTCGACCTTCACTTGTCGACATTCTAGACATCTTGCCATGAATTTGATTATGTTCGCCTTCATTCCCTTCCAGAAGAATAAGTGTTTAGGGTCTGCCATAATCTTCGTGAATCAACGATGAGCCATGTACACTGCTGTATGAGCTTCGTTTCATATCAAAACTCTCAATTTTTCAATGGGCGACAAGTAAATCCAGTTATTATATTTCATTAATCTGTAGTTGTTAAATCCCTCTAATTTTGTTACCAGCAAGGTGTTTTGTCCGATAAATTCCTTAACCTCTTAATGCCAGTCATTGTCGCGGTGTAGTTAGAATCCCTTCACGTAGATTTGTTTTAAAGAGGTATCACTGACAATATGTGTGGTCTCCGACTCAACACATCAACCACTCTGTTCACTGTCCCTTTTATGTAGGTAATATCGAAATCGTACTCGCTAAGTCATTCCGACCAATACCATTGTTGCGCATTCGTTACTGCATGAAATGTGTTGCAAACCACAATGGTCTTTTTTTAGCTTGAATTTCCGTCCAAACAGGTAGTGTCTCCACACTCTCAGGCCATAAACAATGGCCAATAACTCCAAATCATGCATCGCATAGTTTTTCTCAAGATTTCTTTAACCTTCTAGAGATGTAATCGATCACACCACCGTCTTGCATCAATATTCCGCCTAATCCTTTCTTGGATGCATCTATGTATATGAAGAATAACTCGTCTAAGTCAGGGACTTTTAGTATCAATTTTGTCGTCAAAAACTCCTTGAGCCTTCAAAATTCTTCCACGCATTTCTCGGTCCATACGAACTTCTTGTTTTACTTCTGCAACTCTGTAATCATATTTTCTATCTTCAAAAACCTTCGATGAACCGTCCATAATATCCCTCTAACCCATGAAGTTGTGTACTTTGGGTACGTTCATCGGTACGAGCCATTTCATAATAGCCTCCACATTTTCTAAGTCCGTCGCGATACCCTTGTTGTTGATAACACGCCCTATATAAAGAATCCTTGATTGATAAAAAGAGAATTTCGACAGTTTCCCCATAATTTGTTCTCTCGTAAACACTGTAGTACCAAGCGTGAATGTTTGTCATGTTATTCCATCATCTGAGAATATATTAGATGTCGTCAATGAATACTTGAACCAACTCATCCAAGTATTCACGGAACACCCCTCACAACAAGTTCGTGGATACCCTGGGGTGTTTGTCCGACCCCACGGCCCAAAGGTAAACTCGTAGTGTCCAAATTGTATTTTGAAAGTGGTCTTAGGAATATCTTCCTCTCTAATTCGTAATGGTGATAACCTCATCTCTAAACAATCTTGAATACACGGTCGCGCCTTTCATTTGATTGAGAAAATTGTATAAACTTGGCAACAAATACAGGTTCTTGATTGTTGCCTCGTTCAAAAGACGATAGTCAATACCGAGTCTTCCACAACCCATCCATCTTCCATAAGAGAATAATAGGTGTGCCCTGAGGTGAGACACTAGGACATAAGTCCCAGGTCCAACAACTCCTTTAGTTTCATGTTAAACTCCTGTAACTCAGGGGTCGACATCCAATAAGGTGTTCTCGCTATTGATTCTGTTCCAAGTTCCGAGTCGATGTTAAACTCCAACTCTCTTGCAGGCGATGATCGATAAATTTTCTTTGAGACACATCAATAGTACTCATGCCATGGGAAGGTCCTTCAAATCCTTCCATCACTCCCTTGTCATTCAATGCCCAAATTGCATATAACTTGCTTCCCTACGCATGTTATTCTGTAGCTGTAGGGAAGAAATGAACCTCAGGGATACTCCTTGTTTTCTTCCTACAATCACGCTTCTCCTTCCCTCATCATCATTCCAACTCAACTGCTTTATCTTATTGTTGAGTATTGCATCATGCGATTCCAACTAGTCCCTACTGAACACGTCATCATAAGATCTTAAGATTGTGACATAGGTAGGACTTCATTATACTGTTCCCTAGGTTAAGTGACAGTTCATACCCCTTCCTCCATCCTATTGCTTGGCTCTCAAAGCCAATTCTATGTAGCCTAACTTTTCCCGTTCTACCACCTTTTACCTAAATCCCTTTAGTGTGGTCTAGAATAAATCTCTCTGAGCATTGAGATATAACAAATACTAAAGTTTGGTGGGCGATGGTACTTGACGCCTCGAGCATAGTGGTCCAGTGCTCGGCCTGGCGGTTATTCACTGCGATCTGGATTCCTATGGGATTTTCTCATCTCCACCATGGTAGTGTGTCATGTTGACCCAACCGCTCTGGCCCTTTCAACCGGACAATCTTGTTGGTAAGGTGGCTCTCCACATGTCCAACACTCGTCTCCTATCTAGTACTCCTAGCCATGAAGTAGAAGTTGTTGGCATGCCAGCCTAAGATCCTAGTTTGTTCCACTGACAAGCCTATCTGCGGTTGTTGGTGACAGTCCCCTGTAGGGGGGTCTTCTATCGAGGAACCCGTCTTCGTGGTGTTGTGAAAAAGGGTTCTACAGATGTATATTACTACCAAGATGCCTTTTCTCACTTACGTCTGATGCTGCTGCACACCAGATGTTGTCAGTCCAGACGGTCTGGTAGGAGTCCTGCCCTGAATCCCATGGTCAATCCTTCCTTATATATGAGGCCTACTGGACTGCATTGTGTAATGTCCGAGGCATATAGATCATTTTCTTCACATGAAGGATAAAGTTAAGGTCGATTATGAACTTGTTGATCTCTAGCTTCTCCGTGTTCATATGTGGGGCATACCTAAGTAGCTCCAGAAATATGGTCTTAATCCGTCTCCTTGTGACCACTTTGTCGTAAGGCATTGAACTCATCGAGATAGTGGTCGATGAATTCCTCTGACAATCACTTCTCCCAGAACTATTCCTCGAACCATTATCGTAACACGACTTCGGCAACCATGTTGAGCTGAGATAGGAGCCTCTTCCACCATAGAAAAGTGCTTCCCTTTCGCTGAAGACCGCCATGCAGAACTTCATGCTGGAGGTCATAACTGCGAAGCGTGAAGCACATCTCCTAGCTCTCCAGCCATGCCTCAGTGGCTGATTCGTCTGTGACACTCATGAACGGGAGAAATTAATCTTCTAGAGTACCCCGTGAATGCTACCATCATTGACTGGGACATGCTATGGACTCTTGGGGTATAGGTACGCTGGCCTTATCTTAGTACAGACGGTTAGTCAAGGACTCTAACATTTCCCTGGAAGGACCTTGTCAGACCCAACACATCCCGCGCAAAAATCTGCTCATGCTAAAAAAATGTTCTTCTCCTTGGGGGTTGGACTCCTTTGACGTGGTTTCCACTGGAGGCGTCGTGCCTCCTCCTCTGGCACCACATCGTGAACCTTCACAACGTCCTCTAAACATAAGTAACTCATGGCCAGGTTAAATTTTTAATTAGCACTAAGTTATTAATTCAAGTGTATAATTCAGTGGAAGGCATGTTTATCCACAGTCACAGGGTTGATGTTAGGGTCCTAACCCGCATATAGGTAGAAAAATATATTCGGATGTAATAAAGGTCAATATTAATAAGGCCTTTCAATAAAACAGAATAAGGCGGATGTAAGAAGACCTAATAGAAGCTTCTGCTTCTAGAAGGATCTTCCTCTAAATGCTTCTTTTTAGTATAAATAAGAGTTGAGGGTATGAGAACCCTAGCTTGGATATTATTGTAATAGATCTATGCTCAATTGGAGGTTGCCCCCTCGAAGAGGCCCATGAACATTGATTTCAAATTCAAAGTGCTATTTCTGTTGTTATTCTTATATAATTTCAGTGTTATTGTGGTGAATGTTCTGGTTATATTGCTGTTATTCTTCCATTACTAGCATTTTATTTCTGTTCTGCATACATTTTATATCTGGTATATTACAAGTGGTATCAAAGAACTTTCCTCGGCAGAAAGTGTGGGTTAAATTTGTTTCAAGGCAAAGATGTATTCCGACATCTTTAAGCGATAGATATCTGTCGTTACGCGCATAAACCCGCGGTTGAGGGATTCATACACGCAGGAAATACAAGTGGTAGTTAAGCGCACATCTGTTGGCCACCCTTGTAACCTCTGTTGGTACCCCTTCGAGTGGTAGCGCATCAGACAACACCTATGTACGGATCGGCCTAGATTACCTGAAGCCCTCTT
>SNQJ01S0066523.1:13460-29065 GCA_010110895.2 Picea sitchensis
TCTATAATGTCATCATTCTATGATCTGAGTATGGGAATGCCTACCTCATAATTGATATATATGATATTCTGCAGATGCTTGGTTGTTCGCAGGTTTCCAATTAGATGTGCCCCTGGTTCCCGACACACACATACAGCTTACAAAGTCTATCGGTTGTCACTGGTTCCAACCTCATACTTTGGGGGGAATTTTTTTACCCTTGATTTTTGTCAGCATGATGATGTATTAATAATGGTGTACTCAGGCTCTTCATAAGAACTTTCTCCTGAGAAAAAGTTATTTTCATCTCTTCCAGAAAAATCATTTTTGAAGACTGTTCGCAGGCTGCTAGTATATTTGCCTGCGAGAATGCATGATTCTCGCAGGTTGCCTTAAGCCAGGGTGCGAAACGTTCACACTGTGTTGAACTGCTAGGGTCCGAACTCTTTCTAAAGCAAGGAAAAAGATGAATTCTCGATGCTTCTAGAAGGGAATCTTCTAGAAGGATGAGATGGCATTCGAATGGTTATCCTAGTATTGGATTCCCTGATATTTTGGGATCATTCTTATCCAAGTAACTAATTCATTCTCTCCTATATATTGAGGGAATTCTCATGGAAAAGGTTAAGCAAGCAAGGTTAAGCAAGATTCATTGGAGAATTGGTGAAAAGAATTGTGTGAAGAAATGATGCTACAGCAACTTGGAGACTCCAGCAAGTTCATCCAAAGGAGTTGATCTTCTTCATGCAAGTGAGCAAGTGTGTGTGTCAGAGCCAAGGGCCATCGAAAGGAATTTTGCGACATCAAGGCTCGGGTTGTAATATTTACTTTCCATTAATATGATACAATAATATGTCCATTTCCCATAAAGTTAAGTCCACTTTATTGTATAACTCCTTGATCATATACATAGATTGATTGTTGAATAGATTGTGCTTTCTTCACTTTGGTTGGTTTGTGTTGTCTTGGTCTTGAATGCATGAGAGAACCGGAGCGAAGAGGGAGAAACAAAGACCAAAGGAAGCGATAATAAGGTATGTTCTTTGTTCTTGCCTCCTATTTAATTCAATGGTTAGAATCTAAGGAAAGAGTCATATTCTGTCTTGATTTGTTCTAGATCCAGGTGGATCTAGGGAGATTGGTTTGTGTCTGCACTTACGGATTTATCCAATAACAATAAGCAGAAGCACTACACAGAAACCAAACACATTTGCACACGAGATTCAGGTAAACACCCCTCGAAAAACCCTTGCGGGAAAACCGGTTTTGAGTTTTATTTTATTAAATAAAATATTGTGTTCCTGTCTTGGTATAATGGCCCATTAGAGGAATTACAATGCTGCAGTTGATAGCCTAGCCCACCTGGATACTATCTCCCTCGCTGCTCCCTACACCCTTTCCTCAGACCTTCCAACTCAGACAAAAGTACAAGAGAAAGACTCCCTCTTGCTCCTATGCATTCATTGTATGCCTCTCACCCTCCTTAGATATGCTTTTATAATCCCTTAATGACTAAAACCCTATCTCCAAAGTGATCAACGATCAATATCTAAACTTGATCTATTAAGATCAACGAATGTGACTTAATCTCTCATTGATATATCATCAAAACTGATAGAGGGATATGCAAGAGTGTACAATGAGAACCTTGAAAAACATAACCGCTAATGCTCGCAACATTGTCTAGCGGATGGAAAAATCATATTTCTTTTTCCAAATATGTAAAACGAGTATATTACAGTTTAATGAATACATTTTTATATTATTATATATGGTTTTATACTTTATCAAAAAATTATCCAAGACTTTACAAGTTTTTATAATTCAGTGAAAGATTTGCCAAGATTTTACAAGAGTTTATAGTTCGGTGATATATTTGCCATATTTTTACAAGATTATATAATTAACTAAAAGATTCGCCAAAAAATTATATATACATATTATATTATTGATAAAATAGCCTTCAATATTTCCTATGTATCATGGGAATTCGCCCATTTATTATACATATAAATTTAGGGGGGGTTCTTAAAATCACCCCTGGTTGTTGTTATAAGTTGTTTGGATAGGTTGTTGTGACAGGTTATTTGTACAAGCTTGGTGCATGGTTGACGCACTTGTTCATGTACAGGTTGTGGTACAGGTTGGTGCATGGTTCATGCAATTGTTCATTGTACAGGTTGAGGTACATGTTGGTGCATGGTAGATGCACTTGTTTATGGTACAAGTTGATTACAGGTTGGTGCATGGTTGATGCAATTGTTTATGGTACAGGTTGAGGTACATGTTGATGCATGGTTCAGTTTATTGGTACAAGTTGTTTGGTTCAGGTTGATTGGTACAGGTTTACAGGAGTATGTCTCACAATGATAGTGTGACAGTGGTTCCATAATTCTACTTATACGTCAGGGCATTTGGATATGGCAAGGGCAGGTGGTTGTAGCCACCTTATGGATGTAGCCGGAGAACATAGGGAGTTGTATGCTCCTTCTAGTTGTAGCCAGAGAATTGGGGAGTTGGAGCTTCCCTCAGGTTGTAGCCTAAGAAACTAAGGGGTTGTAGCCTCCTTCTGGTTGTAGCTAGAGAATTGGGGAGTTGGAGTTTCCTTCAGGTTGTATCATGAGAAACTAGGAGGTTGGAGCTTCCTTCTAGTTGCAGCTGGAAAACAAAGGAAGTTGGTGCTTCCAATGAATGTAATTCTTAAAGACATATAAGAAAAATCATTCTATGGTTTTCTCCCGCTTTGGGTTTCCACGTAAAAACACCGGTGTACTGTGTATGTGTATGATTTTTCATGTGTTCATTGTTTATTTATTATTGGATGATAATGCTACATTGATATAACACTTGCATTATATGGTTAAAAAGGATTAAATTTATCTATTACTGATTCACCCCCGCTCTCAGTAATCCAACACTTGAATGTATAGGGATATCATTTTGGGACCACAAACTCGACATGCAAATTTACCATTTGTTTTAAAACCTACAAGATATGGTTGAATAATGGAAAATATACTAGTATACCTCCAAGCATTTATTTNCTCTCAGTAATCCAACACTTGAATGTATAGGGATATCATTTTGGGACCACAAACTCGACATGCAAATTTACCATTTGTTTTAAAACCTACAAGATATGGTTGAATAATGGAAAATATACTAGTATACCTCCAAGCATTTATTTAAAACATATGCATTATATTTTCATAAAATTACATATTGTTAAAGTACAGTTCTTTACCTACCAAAAAAATGTGTTATCCCTCGGGCATCATGAATTGTCCATGTAAGTATTCCATTGAATTGAAATTGTTTCCATCGTACTGATTTGGAGATGTTGTACATAGTGATGCTAATACATAACTTTCAAAGCTTTTCAATAAGAGACTTAGTATATACATCCATATCTTTGGCACCTACCTATTTATTTGAAAATATACATGATATTTATTACCTTGTAAATGTAGTAAATTATGTAATAAATAAGATAAATGAAATTGAATTATGTTTAAAAGATTATTGTAAACAAATACCTAGTACAACCATTGGAAACGGTGTGTGCTCCCTCTTTATCGACATTCAAAGAGAAATATTAGTGTTTATAGAAAAAATAGGCCACACTATGTAAACAAACCTGAGTCGACCAAATGGATTGACACCATCACTGATCAACGAAAGGATAACATTATGAGGTTATTCTTTTAAAATTTACAGTGTTTCGTCAATGTTCCTAAATGAAAATTGCCATCTGCAACCATTCACAAAAAACCATCTTCAATTCTCTTCCATACATGGTAATCCATAAATTGTGCTATGTTCTTACACCTGAACAATCATTTTAAACATGAAATTATGGGAATATGACGAAGAACTTTATGAGGTACCTTATTTGTTACTTAATCAATTTGATATCTACTAATTCCACATTGAAGTCATTCCATCTTTGTTTCCTATTGACCATAATATATAATATGATCATTAGGACATGCATCAATAGTTTTATATTATATTCATATATATTTCATAACGACATACGATTCTTAGTATGTGCAAGGTAAATTATTTGATGGTGGTAGGGGAAAATCACCTAACAATCTACAACATTATATATATATATATATATATATATATAACTTATTGTAGTAAATACTTGTCAATATTGCATCCTTTAAAAAATTAACATTAAAAGAAAAGAAAAGAAAAGGTTATTGATGTATGAAGAATTATATTGCATAGCCTAGGATATGTGTGGGATAGATGTTTGGCAAACCGTTCATAGCTTCAAGTTCAACAATAACAATATAGAAAAGAATAGATTTGTCCTCAATCCTTCATATAGGGGTTTTCGTGTCTTATTGACAGTCAAAGGTACATCATGAATATCATTAAATTTATTATCCATTGGAGCAAAGATCTCATGGATCAATGTATTTTATCATGTTATTCTCAATTATATAAGTATCATTTTATTCCATAGGATTAACATCATCTCCATACACTCCATCTCCATTAGTTTGTTCATTGGTATTTCTACTACAATTTGGCACATCCTTAGGCATTCCAATCATAGGACACTTCGTCTATGTAATTACAAACAATCAAATACATTTAGTATATACATCAAATATTAAAATAATAGAAATTTTTATGACAATAATAAAAACATATAATGAATAACTTACCAACATGCAATATTCATACACCTCTTCAAAGTTCTCAAACTCATAACAAGGTTTTATAGCTTGTTCTTTTTAATTCTTCTCATTTTTATTCCCTTACATTCATTGGAAAAGAAATAACATTTACAATCACCATATGCATTATTCAATCTAACAATGGTCCTCAAATTTTATTCTCAATCGAACTCTAAGATTGTACTTATTTAGTAAAAAAATATACTAATGCACTATAAGTACACCATAAAAATATATTCAAAGAATTCCACATATATAAAATTCAAAATTTGTTTACAATTTGTTTACGTGAAGAGAATTTATATCGTTTAGAGAACCTAAACTTTGTATATAAAGAAATGATTTGAAAGTTTAAAAAGTTATTTCAAGCAATGTAAAAATGACAAAAAAAAAAAAAACATTACAAAGGGTCACGACTGTTACATAATTGTGACCCTATCTCTTCGGTTCCAATATTTATAATTTACATAAACGTTAAACTACCGACGTCAGTTTGACCTAATCAATTACTAAACATTTAAACATAACCAACGATCATTTCGTCAAATGAAAATACGTCGAAAGTTTGATGCCATATTGTCGAAATTGTGATATTATGTGAAAGACGTTGGAAATTTATAATGTATTAAGACACAAGAAGAAAAACTGTAAATTTTAATAGTTTCAAAATAAATTCTGACCACGCAATTGAATTTTTCCATCAACATCAAATTTCACACCCAAATGTAGTAGTGAGGGTCAATCCACTGTGCTTTGATTGATCTTTCTACATGCTTCTTATAATCTTGAATTAACTTTGATGGTATCTAAATATAACATTACAATTGGCATGTGGAAGGTTCAACTCACTCTTCTCCATTTTCATGTTTATCATCATATCAATCATTATATCAATCACTTAGTATCCCAATATAAGGATTATGTCTTTCAATTAGTGGTCTAGATGGAAGAGGGGAGAAAATAAATTAAATAAAAAAAAATGGACTTAACAATTAAGTGGTGAATAAGATGGTTGAACAATTAAGTGGTGAATAAGATGGATGGAATGAAGAATATGCTTAGAAAACAGTGATCAAGACTTCTCAAACCCCTTAAATAGTGAAGTGAATATATTTTAAAAAAAATTGTTATAAATCTAAAAACAAATATTAATAACTTCACTACAATTGCATATTTTTGTAAACATCTCAATTGAAATAATGCACTTTTCTTAATTAGAAAATTAAAATAAAAAATAAAACACTTGGAGTAATTCTTCAATGACTTCGAGATCTTATTATCACTTCATAAGAACCAAATGATCACTAATAAAGTAAGAAAGACTAGAGGCAATACAAAGAAAGGATAATATGTCACCCTTTGATTGATATTGCTTTCAAAGATTTTGACATTTCCCATTTAAATATAAAACAAAATCTTAATATATTTTCAAGTATGTTCTTATCGTTTTTATTTATTATTTATAATATATTAATAAATAAATAAATTTTTATTTTTAATTTACAATATATTTATAAATATAAACAATTTTTTTACATTTAATTTATAATATATTGATAAATATAAATATTAGGTATATCCTCTTAAATAAAAGTAACATTGGAAGTACATAAGTGAGATAATTGTATTTATGTAATTAATGTGAATACTGACAAAACGAAGATTATGATCATTAAATCCAACAAAATCACCTACAATACTTTTGTATATGACAACAATCTATTGGAGAAAGTGTATTCGTACAAGTATCTTGGAATTGATATTCATCACAAGCTCAAATGGAACTATAGCATTGAGAAAAGGATAAATGGAGGGTGAAAGCTTATAATGGGATTGTAAATTAGCAGACCATTGACTATGGATAAGAAAAAGTTTATCTTTGAGACTCTTGTCTCTCTTGTTATATTATATGGATGTGAATTTTGGGGACGAAGTATATGTCGAAAAACTAGGAGAAAGATAAAGTAGATCCAAAAGAATTTTATAACTTATAATCTCAAAATTAAAGACAATACACCATATCCCATATTTCTTATTGAATCAAGTCTTTCCCCCATTTAGAAAAGAACTATCATTAGGTACTTAATGTAAAGAACAAGATAAACAACATGGATGACAAGAGGCTCCCAAAAATTGGTTCAGACTCTAGCTAAAATCACCAACAAAGCAAGCAGAGATGACATAATGATACCAAGTCTTGGCTAAATCATTGGGGAATAAAATAAGAATTTATTCTGCAAAATACCGATGATATTAAAAATTGTACAAGCTAAATTTAAGGAGAATCTATGGTGCAATAAAGAATTAGAAGATAAAAAAAAAACTAAGATATTATAAGGAGGTGGTTAACCCTAATCTTAAAGATCAAAAGTATCTCTCTATTTTGACTAGCATAAAGGAGAGAATCAATATTGCTAAAATAACTTATTCTCATGTGTTGCATAGTGAAATTGAGCATTGAGAAATCCCCAAAACACCATGGAAAGAAATAATTGGTCACTTTTGTGACACCAAGAGGGTTGAAGATGAAAAACATTTTCTCCTAGAGTGCCCTACGTATACCCAAATTAGATCTCAATTTCAAAATACTTGTCACAATACCAACCTGCCTAACATTCTAAGTCATCAAAACTTTAGTGATCTTGGAACACTTCTGTTAATGTTTTTCAAGCATTGAAATAAGATTTTAAAGAAATCAAAGTGATCTCCTACTTTTTTAATGTTTCGATAGACCAATTTTGGTCTCAGTGGACGTTAACCATCATCATCATAAACACAAGAGTGGACCACTCACTTGACCACTTAAGTATGAATTACTAGAAATTAAAAACATTCTATATTGATTAGAGAAATTAGCATTTATTTGTTTATAATGATTTGAACTTTGACACCATTTGAAAACACTTGCATCATTATGGCACTTGGAAAAAAAGGTTTGAACTTCATTCTAGTTCAAATCCACTTTAACATAGGGAAAGAAAAATTTGAAAATCTTTCTAATACAAATCCACTTTGACACAACTCAAATCCACTACACATAGAAAGAAATATTTAAACCTCATTCATTCTAATACAAATACACTTTGACACATACATATCATGTAACATCCCTATCTTGGGAAAACCTTATTTGACTTATTCTTTGAGGACACTTCTGTGCAAGTGATCTGGTTCATTATATGATTGATTGTTTCGCTTATGGATTATGATGATGTTGTGGATATGATTATACATTATTTTATTATATATGTTGACATGTGCTATTGACTGGTTTCTCCTAAGTGTGTAGGAATCTGGACAGATTGAAGATGGTGATGGCATAGATGGACCTCCTTGGGCTCTGGATCAAGTCAGAGAGTTGATTGTTTGTGGTTTGAGTATTTTGTTATTTCATATGTGACATATGACTGGTATATTATGATGTTTTTATGTATCACTGACATGTTTCATTTATGGATGAAGGCTGACGATAGCTTGCTAATAAGACTCACATTTGGAGTAAAGGGGTCATGCACGACAACCCAAGATATTGAGGGAGAGGTGTGGCAGCATCCCTGCCACAACCAACTAGCACTCCCACCATGTCTCAAACTTTAGGTTAACGATTACCTAGTTAGAAATATCCACGATGTCGTGAGGGAAGACTGTGACAGTCACTCACTATGATTCTAAGGGGCGCGCAATAAGGCAGGGTCCTTATTCCTTAGAGGACCTTAGTCTCCCACAAGGTCACCTAACAGAGTATTGACTTGAAGGATTGATGTCTACCAAAATCAGTCAAAAGGAGAGTGGAACCCTTGGAGCATGTAGCGTGTCTTGAAGGGCATGTCACATAAATGAAACTAGAATGAAGGTGAGTAGCACCCTTGGAGCACGTAGTGCATCTTGAAAGGCATGTTGCATAAAGGAAACTAGAATGAAGGTGAGTGGCACCCTTGGAGCACATAGTGCGTCTTGAAGGGAACATCGTTGTTTTTAAACACATGGAGTCAATGAACCTAGGTACCTAGAAAACAAAATCTTACTTTGACATGGTCAGCCTTAAAATATTTATGTATCAGTAAAGTATATTAATTATAACTTTTCCCTTAAAAATTTGCTAAGCCTAGTTGAAACTAAAGCCTGGGTCTAACTAGGATGAGGGCAAAAATTTAATTAAGCAATTAATAAAAGGGGGGGGGAATCAAATTTAGAATTAATGGAGGATTAAATTATTTAAAGTATTAATTGTTGTTTATGTGCAAAACTTTCTAAATTCGAACATAGACAAAAAGGGGAAATTAATTACAAAAGGGATGTGGAACATAGAAGGAATCTAGAATATGGAACTTTCCTAAAATGAACTCTACTAAGATTTAAGAAAGGTGTCAGTCATTAAGGGATTGTGAGGGAATAAAGGGACATTGAGGAGTGTTTTTAGGAACTCTTTTAGGTTGGTGAGGAAATTTGGCAATTTAATTTAATTAATTAAATAAATTTATGGTGCAAGTAAGGGATTGGGTGACAAGTGTACGGGGGAGAATATTTCCTAATAAAATTTTAATAAAACTAATTTAATGTGAAAATGGAAAGGTCACTAAGAAGATAACTCTATAAAATAAATGGCAGTGGAGGGATATGGATAACGACTGGTAGGTGTAAGGTTACGCTGTCGATATTTTTCTTGACTGGTTTTTATTGTGGGAGTTGGGATGCCCAACTCGATTAGAGAGTGGTAGCTCGACCTTGCGAGGCGAGCTAGGAGCTATATTTCTCTGGTTGTGTGCATGGACCCATTGCGACTCGGGGGGCTCAGGGGGAAGAAGATTACCCCTATCATTGGCTGGGAGGTACCGGTGAAGTCTCATTGATTAGTGAGCGGAAAAGGAAGGAGGGATGCCAGTGGAGGAAATCGTCTCCAAGACTGTCTTTGTCATTGTTGTTATGGTATTTTTTTATTAAGCTTGAATGTAATAAGTTGGACTGTATTGTAGATGTAGTGATGGATGAGGATGGATTAATTTGATTTTAAATTCTTCTAGTTACTATATGGCTACAGAATATTATCTTGGATTGGAACTAAATCTGCTATTTTTTTTTACTGTGCATTAAAGTATTAATTTTAATGTGGAATTGTTGGAATGTGGTTTCCTTTGTTGAAAATTGATCTCTTCATGATAATGGTTTCCTTTACAATTATTGTGTGGTTGTAATTGGAAGAAAGGACCCCTTTGCTCAACCACTTATTTTTAATAACAATTACATTTTGGAGTGTTAACCAATTAATTCAAAGCCAAGGCTATTCAAGTTTAACCATGCAGTCGATTATGTTTTCCAAGAATCAGCTAATTCTACCAACAGCGGAAAAAGAAAAACCCAAAAAATTTTAAGATTCTTCCTTTCCCTACTGGTTACTTGTGAAACCCCATATCCCTAAGCTATCAATGCGAACTCCACCTCACCAGTAAGGTCAGAAATTCTCTTAGAAGCATCTTAAATATTTTGAACGATATAAGTTGGCACACTTTAGGTTTCTCTTTTTAAACGTTCATGTTGATGAAATGGAAGCCCTCGGTAACATCCAACAAAGTAGAGGCCTCATTTCCAAAGTTATGCACGAATGAACTTCCACCTGTTCTTCTTATCAACGTCGCCCCCATATTCTCTAAGGTTGCAATCGTAGTAGTACATCTGCTTAGCTAATGAGTGGCTACAACGTATATGGACAAAGGTATTTGAGGTAGAATTATGATGATATGTTGCACTAGGAGCATCTTTGTATGTTTATGATGTTCGCATGGCACGCCACTTCCTCCCCCACTTCAAACACCATGTCGTCGAAAGTCTGCAATCCTTAACCATCTCCTTTTCTGTAACCTCCTTCTTTGTGCCACTTGATATTGTTGAGGATGAATATGGTTGTTCTCGATCATCTAAACGAGGTCCCAACTGATAGATTGTTCCTTTAAAGACTCAGTGATTTCTCAAAGAAAAACAATGTTTTTTCCTCCTTCATTTTCTCAGCATTTTCGATCCTCAATCCTTGCGTTTTTTTTAAAGACTCGACAATTTTTACAAAGAACCACAACGCATTTTCCTATTTCACTTGCTCAGTGAATTATTTTTTTCTCAGTTGCATTTACTTTGTGAGGCTTTCCAATTTGCCTCATGGTTACTCTGTGATTTCATCCTCCCTTAGCGCTAACAACACCTTGGCATTTATTTAACGTTTGGACCATGTTTCCTTCCTCAACGCTATCATTATCTCTCTGTTGATACATTTTGGACTGAGTTCTCGTCATTTCTCAGCGTGGGAAGTATTTGTGTAAAATATTTATGCTTTTCCCACATGGTATCACCCCTTGCTTCAAGTTGTGTTCTCAAAAGTTTCCCTCCACCTTTCGCTTAAGGATTGACAAAATTATAATTTAGTACGATGCTTATAATTGACACTAGGATTATAATCCTTAATTCCTTGAACCTTGCCCTTTTCCTATGATTTTACCATTATCCGTGTGATACCTCTTACGTTGCTAGCTTAATTTTTTATTTATATTATATTCAGAATATGGATTTTTGGACAATGTCTTTCTTCTTGATAGTGCCTCTAGTTCCCTTGGGTTGGCAGATGTTGTCTAAACCCTACCCTTGGGAGAATCCTCCCCACCACCTATTCCTTGGGTTTGGGATCCTTCCTTTATTTAGCATTTATTCTTTTATCCATTTTAGCTTCCTAATTCACTTTTTGAGGCGACTTTCACAATGACAAATTATGGCTAATCACCATTTGGTACATGAATAAATTTGTACTCTACATTGTTTACATAGCTCTGGTCATCTAATCACATCATGTTATGTGTGTGGAGTTGATTTAGTGGCATAGTACCATTCTAGGGAAGGAAATCAATTCCTCCTTTGTGCCATTTTATCCTAATTAAATCCATGATGACTATAGAGACACCATTTCAATTCTTCACCTTTCCTATTCATCAATTGGATTAGAGATTTTAACAAGGGTTTTGAAGTTTCAGAGGGATCCACTGTGTGTTCAACAACTTTTTTCTTGAATGAACATTGATTGATGAATGATTAAGTTATCATATTACCTGTGCCATGGAATAAAACTAAGGATTCCCATGCGCCTTGATCTTGATGTGATTAAATAAGTAACTGGATGTAATGCGCCTTGCATTATGTTGTCACAAAAATGATTTAGTAAATAGAAAATCTGGCATCTTGAGTTTTAGATGTTCTTCTATGATTTTTAACTGAATAGACTAATCATGTGCATGTAATGGTGTTGGTTTATGTTTAATTCAGATTTGGATCAGGCACGCACCCAGAGATAATGTTGTTTATTGATTAATTAAATGTTTAATTAGTCACGCGTCTTGAAGTAAAGTAGAGGTCGGTTTTTGCACCTGGAAAATAAAATAAAGTGATTACATTGTGCCTTCTCTTATGTCATGGGTGAGCGATCATGCTATTATATTTCTCTTGCGTCATGTAAATTCAAGTAGATTTCTCTTGCATCTTTTGAAAAAAAAAATTAGGTGTGATGGAATGTTGTGACTAGACTCCTTACACACAGTTTGCCATGGATTATAAATCCATCATCTCGGAATTCTGAGTAACTATTATGATACGCTATCTATGTTATAGAAATTTTTCACCACGCTTCTATTATATATGAGATACTTTGCATCGGGTTATTTGAATCCATACAAGGTCTTCTTGAATCTGCATACATGAGTCTCTTTCTTGTATAAGCTTCTATCTCACTTGCTTTATTGAGAAGAACAGTATTTTACATGTAAATTCCAATCCATGGATACTACAATAGGTATATTTGATTTACTAGAAGAATCTATGAATCTTGCAATGCTTCCATTCATAAGTCTTTTTCACATTTTCTTACATACACTATTCTTTATCATAACTTTCATTTCTTCTCCTTGATTGCTTCTTAGTGGGTTCAAACCAAACTGGTAGTCTTGTGATTCTCGGTATAATAACTGGTTGTTCTTGTTTTTCTTTCATTCTTGGAATCTTCATGTTCTTCCTCATGTCTCTCTTTATCTCTTGGGTCTGTGGGGTCTTCTGTATGCCTTGAATATTACAACTTCTTCCTTTCATCATAGTATCATGGATGTAGATGGAAAACCAAGGATACATAAGGCTTATTTTCGAAGAAGACTTCTTCTAGAGTCAAATTGAACATGTGTTGCTTATAATGGATGCTACTTTCAATTGGAACATGGACAGATGCTTCATAATCCTCAATGGATCATATCATTTAGTATTAGCTCCCTCCTAATCCTTTCTTCATGCATGAATGCATGCTCTTCTTTTGGAATTTTGTAATGAGATCCCTCCATCTAAGAGAGTCCACGCTTTCGTCTGCATCATTATTTCCTTATGCAAAGTGTCACAAGTCTTTTTCTAATTTTCTCTTGATTGCTGACTTCTTTTTGTTTTGACTTCTTCTAGGTCTCTTCAAGTTTGAGTCTGATTTCGGCTTATCTAGTAGTTGTTACTTATATAATAGCTTCCAAAGGAATTGTTACCAAGGGTTGTCAGCGTACTTCATCTTGTCATGTGTATTTCTTGACTTGTAGTTATCATGATAGCAATCCTTATCTTGTTATTCTTCCATAGGTATTGTTTCACTTGAACATCTTATCTTCTAAGAAATAGATATGAAAGATATGTACAGAAACTATATAAACATGGTATGTACAAGAACATTGAAGAATATTGTTACCTTGACTTAGAATAAGAAGTTTGTTTTATCCTACTTGGCCTTGTTTGAGGGTTCCCTTTCTTCGGAAACTGATGCTTTGTTTGTTTCCTTCCTTAAACCAAACTTCCTCTTATTCCTGAAATTCTTGAATTTTGTTGTGAAGGCTTGATCATCGTATTTATTTTGGGATTTATCTTTTGTGATCATCCTTGATCCTTCTTGTGCACAACAAGTCCAAAGCTCTTCAAATGTGAGATACTCCTTTCTTGTGTTCATGCTTGCAGCAAATGCATCCCATGTCTTGGAAAGGTTGTTGAGTACTATATTTACCAGTTCCTTGAAATGATTTTTGCAATAGCTTGTAGTTGATCTCTTTACTAAGAGATTCTCACAAAGCATAATGTTATTCTTTCATCGTCATTCTTTTTCATTTCACGACGGTCATTCTTCATACACATTACTTGTCCAATGTTTCAGACTGAGAAGAGATTAGTTAGGCAATCGTACATCTTCTTAGATGAGTCAATATGATAGATGTAGGGTATCAAGTGGTCTTTTATAGATGCCACTATGATACTCATGGTATCGATTTCATTGTCCTTAAACTTCTCCATAACTGCAACGTTCTGAGGTTCCTTCTCTTTTCCTTCTTCAAACTATGGTTCCACAATATTTCCCTTCACAATATCCAACACTTTATTCTTGGAAAGGATGAGGTCAATCCTTGTCTTCCATTCTCTGAAGTTAGAATGCCCTTCTAACTTGTTTTCTAACTTCATAGAGTAAGTCACAACTGCTTTGACTTGGTCAACCTTTGACTTTGACCAAAAAACTCAAACTTGACATCTTCTCTTGTTGAGAGTACCAGGAAGTGTGCTAGGTTAGGGTGCACTAGGTTATCCAGAAATCAGGTCAATATCTTCAATTAAGGTGCCTTAACAAGAGGGTTAGGGTTTCAGTGTTGTAGCAAAAAAATTGATTGCAACTGCAACTGTAACTGAGAAAAATCCTCCCAATCTATCTTCTAGTGGTTAGACTATCTGAATATAGCGTGGTCCCATAACCTATTAGAAAAGTAGGTGTTCTCATTTAACCATAGACAATATAGCAATATTTTCAGCCAACCATAGGCTGAAGCCACCCCCGAACACCTTAACCTTGACATGAAATAATTATGGAATCAAAACCTAGGTCTAATAGCCAATCAATGTAGCATACCTCTCTCCAAAGCTAGCGCATAAGGCATAAATTCCAAACCATAACCAAGAGAATGTCCAAGCCTAAAAACGAAAATACAAGTTGTAGTAGTTGCAGCTGCAGCTGCAGCTACTCTCCAGAATTGTGCACTTACTAAATTTATGTAGTGTGCACTATATTTTTACAATTGTGAGTTGTGTGTGTCCAAATGAGCTCTGACATCCTGTATTTATACTGCTCTTCCTTAGTTGTCTCGGCCGAATTCTCTTTTTGGAGGCTAAAAACTCAATAGTAATTATTTTCTTTAGCTGACTTGTCTTCTAGGGTTATGTTCAATGCTTTAGGGTTTATTCTTGCTTCCCAGAATATTCTATTATTGTCAGGGTTACATGTCGAGGTTTAATACCTTTCGCAGCTACCATAATATCAACAGTCATTACATATGGTATTAGAGTGGGTTCAACTATAATATACCAGATATAAAATGTATGCAGAACAGAAATAAAATGCTAGTTATGGCAGAATAACAACAATATAACCAGAACATTCACCACAATAACACTGAAATGATATAAGAATAACAACAGAAATAAAACTTTGAATCTGAAAGCAATGTTCACGGGCCTCTTCTGTTGGTTGTGGAGCCTGATTATTTTCCTGATTCAGAGGTCTTTTACTTTTACCCGTGTTTATACCCCATGAAGTATTTACACCCCAAAAGTATGTACACTCTTCCACGCGGGGGAGTGAAAAGGGGGGGTACCCACTCTGCAGGGTCCAGGGGTTCGGGGGCGAAGCCCCCGAAGGAAAAATTGTCTTGTAAATGTATATTATAATTTCATTGTAAATTTGGACCATTCATTATAAGGTCGCAGATCTAACGGTAGAGATTATGTTAGGGTTTTTTTCCCTAGAAGGCAACCCTCTTTTATGAGGGAAATGTATTGCAGCTATGATTGATGGCGAATATTGTATTCTGAGAGAGGAGACTGTGAGAGAAAGAAGAGGAA